>CAUJRU010002872.1:0-63004 GCA_963277665.1 Viscum album | reverse complement strand
ATTTTTTCCCTGATGATGTCCCAAGTCTACCTTGTCCCTGATATGTGGACTTTTACATTTACTTGTATCATGAGACGACAACAATATCTACACCAGCATATCGGATTGCTCCCGCGGAGAGTTACGAGCTACGGGTACAACTGGAGGACATGCAGAGGAAGTGATTCTTCTGGACCAGTGTTTTTCCCTGGGCAGCCCCGATTCTATTCACCAATAAGGTGGATGGGAGCTCGAGGCTTTGTGATGAAAATCAGTTCCGGAACTAGGAGACTGTGAAGAAAATGTACCCACTCCCGAGGATTGATGACCTCTTTGATCAGATGAAGGGAGCATGGTGGTTCTTGAAGATATACCTCAGATCAGACTATCACCTACTCAAAGTGTGAGATGAGGATGTGAAAAAGACAGCCTTTAGATGTCGGTATGACCATTACGAGTTATTAGTTATACCATTAAGAGTGACCAACACTCTAGTATTCTTAATGGGACTCATGAATACGATCATTCAGCCATACATGGATCTCATTGTAGTGGTCATCATTGAAGACATTTTGATTTACTAGACTACTGAGGAGGAGCATGCCTACCATTTGTGGTTAGTACTGGACACACTCTGAGGGAACCATCTTTATGGTAAGCTCTCGAAGTGCCAGTTCTAGATCTGAGTGGTTCACTTTCTAGGAAATTTCATCTCGAAGGCTGGAGTTGTAGTGGATTCAGCAAAGATTGAGGCGGGACATGCTTGGGAGCCACCCACAAGTGTGATAGAAGTACGATGTTTCCTGGGATTCGCTGGGTACTACCATGGATTTGTGCCATATTTATCCAGAGTTTCCACACCACAATCAGCAACGAAGAAGAAGGGGAAACCCTTCATGTCGTAGAATGATGCCATTAGATCTTTAAGGAGTTGAGAAAGAGGCTGACTAGTGCCCCCATCTTGAGGCTTTCATAGGAAAACATATAGTACATAGTCTACTGCGACGCATCAAGGACCAGAATCGGATGTGTCTGGATACAGGAGTGAGAAGTAATCGCATATGGTTCTCGACAAAAGAGAAAACAAGTGCAGAACTAAACTACCCATGACCTTGCGTTAACAGAAGTGGTATTCACCTTGAAGATATGGTGACACTATATGATGTGTGACCATGTTACTGTATACTCTAATCACAAGAGTCTAAGGTATATATTTTCTTATAAGGAATTGAACCTGAGAGAATGATGTTGGATTTATTTCCACTAGGACTATGACTTAGAGATAGTCTATACTCTTGAGAAGGGGAACATTATTCCAGATGCACTCAGTATGAGATCTGGTATATAGCTACTAGGTGAGGCAACGGAGAAGCTGGCTGCTTTACAGATATCCTATGTGGATAGAGATGGAGCAGTTCTCTTTCAAGCTCTTACAGTCACTCCCATACTTCATCAACAAGTCATGGAGGCACAACGTGGGGACGCTGACTATAATGATCAACGTGATCATATATCCATATGCCAGGCACCTGAATGATTTTTTGAAGGTGGGGAGCATGTCATTATCTTCAAAGGATGTACTAAGGTACCAGTGTAACTTCAAGGGGATGTTTTGAAGGAGTTCCATAAATCCCCACTAGTGGTACATCTAGGAGTTATGATGATGTACTAGGACCTCTGACGACTGCACTGGTGGTTGGGAATGAAGGAAGCAGTTGCAGAGATTGTCTCTCGATGCCTCACTTGTCAGCAAGTGAAGGTAGAGCATCAGGTATCAGTAGGCTCGGTTCATCATTTAGAGGTCCCAGAGTGGAAGTGGTAAGGGATAACGATGGTCTTTGTGACATGACTTCCACATACATCCAGGGCGCATGACTCTATCTATGTGGGCATCGATCGACTCACAAAGTCACCCCACTTCCTACTAATCAGATATTAGGGTTTAGTATAGATCTTGGGACGCCTCTATTTGTAGGAAATTCTACGGCTACATGGAGTACCCCAGACTACTTTCTCCTATCGTGATGCACAATTTACATCCCGATTATGGAAGGGGTCGTAAGAGGATTTCAGGACGCAACTTCATTTGAGAACCACATTCCATCATCAGATGGATGGTCAGACTAAGTGGGCCATTCAGACCCTCGAGAACATGCTGCAATCTTGTGTCCTCATCTTCGGTCGTAGCTAGGAGGATCACTTTCCTTTGGTGGAGTTTTCGTAAAACAACAACTATCACTGTTCCATTGGGATGACACCTTTTGAGGCATTATATGGGTGACCTTGCAGATCACCTTTGTGTTGGACTAACCTAGGGGTGTCAGTACTTATGGGACGAGAGATGGTATGGGCTAACACAGAGAAGGTTCAGGTCATACAGCAGGGGATGAAGACTACACAAAGTAGTCAAAAGGCATATTCCAATAGGAGACGAAGACCTATATAGTTCGAGGATGGAGACCATGTCTTTATATGGGTCTCACCTTGAAGAGGATTGTGGACAATTGGTCAAGGAAAAAAGTTATCTTCGAGGTTTATCAGAACTTTACAGGTCCTCATTAGAGTTGGCGAGGTGGCATACCGCTTAGCTCTTCCACCTCAGTTGTAACGGGTGCACAGCGTCTTCCACGTATCCTAGCTGATGTGATACGTGCATGACCCTTATCACATCATCGACCAAGGTGAGATGAAGGTCGATGATTGGGAGACTTTTGCATAGGTTCCAGTAGATATTTAGGATCGACAAGAGAGGGTCCTTCTTAGACGGTCGGTACCTTTGGTGCATGTTTGTTGGTAGCACGAGAACCTCCATGAGAGAACATGAGAGCAGGATGCTCAGATGAGTGCTCAGTACCCCCCCCCCCCTTCTCCCCTTTGATTGAGTTGTGGATTACGGGGACATAAAACCCGAGGTGGGGAGAATGTAATGACCCAGAATTACCATGTAATTTTTTTAAAATTTATGGAAATTTTTTTGAGTCTACAAAAACTGACGGTTCATGGTTCTGAGGCCCGTAGTGCCAGGAATGAAATTCTGAGCATTATTTCAGATACATTCAATAAACGTGTGAGTGGGTTTTTCTAACTTTTGAACCGGTGCTCGGAATTGAAATTTGAGGGCACCATTGAAATAACTGTACCAATATTCACTTAAGAAGTCTTTCACCTCCACGACCGTTGGTTGAGGGTGAAAGTTAGTTTTTAGGATTTTCGTGTAAGAATAAAATAAAAATAAAAGTGTATGCCATTTTTATTTTTATTTGCAAAACCGATGTGGGTGTTGGGAGATGGGGTCCACCAGAACTAAAACTCCATGTGGAATTTGAGGTGTGGGGACCACTAGACCTTAACATTCTCATGAGAGGTTATGTTGGTGGAGACCACCTGGGAATAAACCCCCCCTTTAATTGTGAGAAACTCTCAACCCCCCTCATTAATGTGGAGGAGCCTCTTTTCTTCCTCCAAATTAATTGGTCCAACCTACATACCATTAATTGGGCCAATATAGTTAATTAGATTACCCACTTTTTAAATTAAGTTAGAGCATTGTTGAAATTTTGGAAGGTTACTAATAAAATAATATTCATAAATTCCACCATCGTTACCTACATACCCCCTATCTTATATATATATGGGGATTTGGAGGAGGATTTGGGATGGCTTCACCAAGCGACGAAGTGCTGGTAAAGTGGCACGACGTGTCACGACCCGCCCTCGGGGTCCGTGCCGTGACTACCCCAAGCCCGCCATCCATAGGCCAGGGGCTGGCGACTAGCACCATGGCGTAAAACCCGGTAAAAAGGGAAGGCATTGCCTTTGTAAAGTAAACAAACACCACAGAGAAGCAAGAGGAAAGTAAACACTAAGTAAAAACAGAGTACAACTGAAAGTGCAGAAAAGTAAATGGGCCAGTATACAAACCCAAACAGAAAGTAAAGTACAACTCGAAAGGGAAAACAACAACTGTAAGTAAAAGCCGCTACACTGAGCTGTCCACTGGAGATCCCACCTGAAGGGTGGGTACAGATAGCTTCACTGCTCCACGGGTCCCACCGTCCGCTTCGAGTACGTCCCGCCCAGTGGTCCACCTCCAGGTATCGTCCTGATCTGCAAGCCTCAGCCAAGATCAACGCTGTCCATCGTCTGCAACCAACACAACGTAGTGCGGGCATAGCCTGTGCAGGGGTGAGTATAAGCTACTCAGTAGCGATCCCGAGACCCCTGAAGGTCTCCCAAAATCCACAAAGGATAAACCACAATGGTGAGATACAAACACGAAGTAACAACCGACACTGCTTAGGTATATGCCCATACATATACTTAAGTCATCAATTCTAATATCCTCCAACCTCCGATCCCAAGTACAACTCAGTACACACAGGAAAGTTTACGTATTCCACAAAGGAAAGCAAAACGAAATCCACACAGGATAGCACAACCCAATCCACACAGGAAAGTAACAGGATTTAGCTCACACAGGTATACTTCTTCGAAAGACGATAAAGATGATCTCTGATCCATCTAAGTCGTCGGACCCATGAAGGATCGATAGATAACTAACCCCCGCAAAGACCCACACAAGATCGGGCCCACACAGGACCTGTAGGCGCTGGTTCACACAGGACCACTGAGCGCAAAGACCCACACAGGATCGGGCCCACACAGGACCTGTTGCACTGATCCACGTAGGATCACTGAGTGATGTAGTCGTCGTCGAATCCACACAGGATCTCTGTACTGTCGTCGTCGCAGTCACAGTAGCAGTAGCAGTAGCAGTAGTAGTCACAGTCGCAGCCACCACTAGGGTTCTCGCACACAGCAAGCTCGTTCGGGAGGGTCCGCTCCACGAGCCGAGAGGCTGATACACCAACTTTCACAAAGTCCAGAGTTGATGTATCCAAAAGTTCTATAATGTCAACAGGAACTCAATGCAACTGACGGCGCGTCGATCAGACACCCGGTCTGAGAGTTATTGGCTTTTTCGTCCCAAGGGCCCGGTTGGTTTTTAAGGAAAAACCAAACCGACCGTACTCCACCTGCGTCCAAACCTTGGGCGGAGTATGCCAAATGATCCGTCTCACTAAGAGGAACACAACAAAGCTGACGGCACGTCATTCGGACGCCTGTAGGTCAAGATATGAGTGTTTCCGCTCCGAGGGCCCGGTTGGTTTCGTGTTCGAACCAACCCGGCCGAACTCAAAGTATTCCGAAACACTGACTGTGATATACCGAAATGACAGTCTCGATCCAAGGATCGCATTTCCACTGACGGTTTGTCAATCGGAGGTTCGTGGCTCAAGTTATGGCCAAAATACCGAAATTGATTCGAAAACGGGGGGTGCGGGTCCGGGCCAGCCCGGCCCGACCCCCCCTGGGTCGGCCCAAACCGGGTCGACCCGACCCAGGTCCGACCCGGCCCGGCCGGCGGTGCGGCCCGGCCGTCGGCGCGGTGGCGCGGCCCGGCCGGCGGCGGCGCGGCCTGGGCACCGCCGGGTGCCACGCGCGTGGGGCAAGGTCCCCGCCTCCTCTCTGGCGGTGCGGCTGAAGCCGCGGCTTTGAGAAAAACCGGCCCCCCACATGGGGGCCTGCTTTTGAGAAAACGGGGGGGGGGGGCGCTGCCCCCCCTTTGTGTAACCGGTCCCCCCCTCACGTGGGGGGGCCTTCTTGTGGCCAGCCGGGGGAATTAATTCCCCCAGCACCTCTCCCTTCCGGCCGGCCCAACATGGCAGGCCGGTTCTTCCTCAACGGGACCGGCAAGGCCAGTCCCCCCCTTCCGGCTTCCGACACCGGCGGCCCGGCTAGCCGCCGGTCCACCCGTTCCGCCGCGGCCCGAAACCGGCCGCGACCTTCGTCATCCAGCGCGGTGCGACGGCATCGCGCCCCTCCACCGCGGCCCCGCTCCGGCTGCGGCGCCTTCGGTTCCCATCGACGTGGCATGATGGCGTCGCGTTCTTGATAATCCTTCAATGGCGCGGCGTGACGGCGCCGCACAACTATAGCCGTGCGATTCCCGCGTGGTGCGACGGCACCACGCCTTCTCGTTCATCCACAAGAATATAATAATATTCAAGAACAAAGGAGGGGGATTCGGCCGTGTTTGTGCGGTACGTCCCCCCTCTCGTTAGACGATAACACATAAATATTTAACACAAGATTGTCATACTAGAGCCAGGAATGAGAGTAAATAAATAATCAACAACAAACCCCTACCTTGGTTTCAAGAACGAAGATCGTCAACGACCCGCGGAAGACAACGTCGCGGACGTCGGGAGTCGCGGTAATCGTTCGTCAAATCCGTTGACGAAGAGGTACGTCCGAAGAGGTACGTCGTTGGAGAATCTTTGTAATCCGACGAAGGAAGTCCAAGGAGGAAGCGGTGTTCCCTTTCGTTGACACGGAAGGCATCGTCGATCTTCGGAAACAACCGGCTACGAAGAAGAGAGGAGCGGCGTTCTTCATCGGAGCTCGAAGGTTCTTCGCGTTCTTCGTCAAAGTTTGAAGAAGAAGGAGGAGCTCTCAAATCCTCTCAAGATTGCAAAACAAATATAACCAAATAAAATTAGCTAAGGGCTTATTTTATTTACTCAACCAAACCATTTGAATTTCAAAGGATTGAATTAAGACAACTCAACCCATTAAATAATCCAACTTGCCAAGTTAATTTAAAAGGGATGTTTAAGGGAGAAGATGAGGATTTGGGGTTCGTGTGGGCCCCACCACACTTAATCCTCCCAAGGGAGGTTAAGTGGATGTGGGTCCCACCTTTAACTCCCTTTGGGAGAAGTTAACCAACAATATAAAAATAAAAATTGTTTCCACATTTTAATTTAACTTCTTATAATTTCTCCCAAAACTAACTTTCGTCCCGCAATAAACACAATTTCGGAAAAGGTCTCCTTAAGAGATTATTGGCGCTGCGAGTTCATCGGTGCCCTCAGATTTCAATTCCGAGCACTGGATCAAAAGTTAGAAATTCCCGCTCGTTCGTTCACTGAACGTACCCGAGCCAAACTTCAGAAATTGATTCTGGGCACTCCGGGACACGGAATCAGGTGCCGTCAGAAACCACGTTCTTGTAAATTCAAAAGAAAATTAAGAAAAAATTTCCCATGAATTTTACGGGTCTTTACATTACTCCCACCTCAGGGATTTACGTCCCCGTAAAGATACATAAAAAACTAGGGAAACAAATGAGGGTACTGAGCACGCATCTGAGCCTCCCGCTCCCAAGTGCTCTCCTGGAGGATCCCGTGCTGCCATATGATGCGCACAAGAGGAATCGACCGTCCACATAGGACCCGCTCATATCGAGCCTCGATCTCCACTGGGACCTCTGCAAAAGTCGCCCCATCGTCGATGTCAAGCTCCCCATGGTCAATGATGTGCGTCGGGTCATGCACGTATCACCTCAACTGAGATACGTGGAAGACGTCGTGCACCCGGTGCAACTGAGGTGGTAGAGCCAGGTGATAAGCCACCTCACCAATCCTGCTGAGGACCTGGAAGGGTCCGATGAAGCACGAAGATAACTTTCCACCACGGCCAAATCTCTGTATACCACGTCGAGATGAGACCTGCAAGAAGACCGGGTCGCCATCCTCGAACTCCAGTGGCCTCCGCCTCCTGTCAGCGTATGACTTCTGCCGGCTCTGAGCTATCCTCATCCGCTCTTGGATGACCTGGACCATCTCTGTCATATCCTGGACCATCTCTGGTCCCACAAGTGCTGACTCCCCAGGGTCTGTCCAGCACAAAGGAGATCTACAAGGTCGGCCGTACAACGCCTCGTGTGGTGCCATCCTGATGGTGGAGTGGTAGCTGTTGTTCTACGCAAACTCCACCAAGGGTAGGTGGTCCTCCCAGCTACGACTAAAGTCGAGGACACATGCACGGAGCATGTCCTCGAGAGTCTGAATGGTCCTCTCCGTCTGACCATCCGTCTGAGGGTGAAAAGCTGTGCTCAGACGTAGCTTCGTACCGAACGCCTCCTGTAACCCCTTCCAAAGCCGAGAAGTAAAGAAATCTTCTTGATCGGAGACGATAGATGATGGCACACCGTGGAGCCGCACAATCTCCTGAACGTAGAGACGTCCCAAGCTCTCCACTGAGCCCTACTCTCTGATGGGTAAGAAGTGTGCCGACTTGGTGAGTCGGTCAACAATCACCCAGATGGAGTCATGACCTCTAGAAGTGCGTGGAAGTCCAGTCACGAAGTCAATAGATATACCGTCCCACTTCCACTCCGGGACCTCCAAGGGTTGTACAAAGCTTGCTGGTACCTGATGCTCTGCCTTCACCTACTGGCAGGTAAGGCATCGAGAAACGAACTCTGCTACTGCCTTCTTCATGCCCGGCCACCAGTGCTGTCGTCTGAGATCCTGGTACATCTTCGCCACTCCAGGATGTACCGCCAAAGGAGATGTGTGAAACTCTCTCAGCACCTCCTCTCGCAAAGCGACTGGTACCATGGTACGTCCTCTGAAAAGGATTTCGTGCTCTGATACAAGGGAGAAACCATCAAGTTCCTGTCCCGAGGATATCTGTACACACTGTGTCTCACAGTCAGCATCCTCACGCTGTGCCTCTCTGACCCGCTGCAGAAGTGGAGGGGTGACTGTGAGAGACTGGAGGAAGGCTGCTCCATCTCTATCAACGAAGGATATCTGTAAAGAGGCTAGCTGCTCTATCGCCTTCTCAAGTAGCTGAATGCCCGTCCTCCTGCTGAGGGCATCAGCTACTACGTTCCCCTTCCCAGGAGTATAGACTATCTCAAAGTCATAGTCCTGGAGGAACTCGAGCCATCCCCGCTATCTCAGGTTCAGGTCCTTCTGTGAGAAGATATACCTGAGACTCTGATGATCGGAAAAGACTATAAAGAGCTCACCCATCAAGTAGTGTCGCCATGTCGTCGGAGCGAATACCACTGCTGCTAACTCCAGGTCATGGGTAGCGTAGTTCTGCTCATGCGGCCTCAACTGATGTGATCGATAGGCGATCACTGCCCGCTCCTTCATTAGAACACAACAGAGTCTGGTCCCTGATGCATGACAGTAAACTACATACCCTACTCCCTCCTCAGGCAACCTCAAGATAGGTGTGCTAGTCAACCTCTGTCTTAGCTCCTAGAAGCTCTGCTGACATCTGTCTGACCACACGAAGGGTTTCCCCTTCCTCCTTAACGTTCGTCAATGCTGCAAAGATTTCTCCTTTGCCGAAAAGTGAAATCCGGTCTCATCCCCTGGATGAACCACGTTCCTTGCCTAATACATTAAATCCTGCCATGATTAGTTAATTCATGGCATGGATGACATCGTAAGGCCTCGATGCTGCTACCAAGAGATCCAACCGTTACTCTCACCTCCAAGGGTTGAGTCACACTGTCGGCATCAGTGTGTGGTCACTGGGTCTCCTCGAGTAAGAATATCGCAAGTGAGGGTCAAGTCAACAGTTTTATTAACCGGCACCTCTTAGTAGAAACAAACAAAAGACAAGAAAACAAAAGTCACCAAAGCAAGTTTCATTTAATACTTTAACTCAAAGTACAAGGACACAAGGCAACACAAACTATGAAGCTAGAGGAATTATGGGCAAAGGCCTCTATGCCTGGAGATAGTCCCGCACTAGTCCACCTGCTTCCGGAGCTCCATGATTGTAAGCTTCAACTGCCTGAAGCTGTGCTCTCCCCTGAGGTCGGGTTGGACCTCCTGGTGGTGGTGGTGGTAGAGCCTCAAAGCGTCGCCCACCACCTGCTGCTCGGCCAGCTCCTCTACCTCGTCCGCCTGCTCCCTGCGGACCGCCACGGTCGAACCTATGCCTCTGCCTAGGTGGTTCCTCAACCGTCTGCTACTCCTCTGCATGGCAGGTCGGGCAGTCACGAGCCATGTGGCCCTGCCCGCCGCACGAGTAGCACTGCCTGCCTCTCGAAAGACTGGCTCATCGATGTGTGCCATGTACTGCTGAGCTAGTGTCCTGAGGTCGTCTGCCTGAAGGACTGGTCTTCCTGAACCCCTGAGTCATCCGTCGACTGCCTGCTGCAGATGACTCTGCCACGTGCTTCCCTACGGTGGGTCTCGGCGCTGTTGTAGACTTAGCAAGGAAGCTCTCGATCAAAAGGGCCCGCTCTAGTACTCATGTCTGAGTCGGTATGCTGAGGGAGATCAGCGATGCCATGATCTCGTGTCTCAAACCCTGCTCGAAGGTCCGGGCCCTGAAGAATGGGTCCCGTACCATGTCGGTCGAGTAGCGCGAGAGATCAGTAAATATTGCAGAGTACTGAGCAACCGTCATGCTGCCCTGCCGCAGCTGAAGATGCTCCTGGATACGCACCGCACAAAGGGTGGCTGGGAAGAACTCCGAGCGGAAGATGCTCTCAAAGTCCGTCCAAAGTAGAGATGCCTCATCGTGCACCTAGAGCATCAAGCTCCACCATCGTCCTGTTGCTGCGTGCAGTAGGCTCGCAGCGAGGATCACCATGAGGTCTGTAGGTGTCCTCACTAGCCTAAAAACTTGTACCACTACCTCCAGCCAGTCCTCTGCTGCCTGGGGGTTCGTCTCTCCAGAAACCTGGGCGGTCGCTGGCGCTGAAACTCATGCAGTGTGCTGAGGCGATGTGCATCGTCAGTGGCTAGTGCTGGAAGCATCGGTGGCTCGGCGGGTAGTGCTAGCACCGGTGCCACTGCTGACAAAGGGCCCTGCACCAAGGCCTCGTCACCCAGTGGGCTGTCGTCACACTCGACTCTCGGAACCCTAGCTGGCTGCCATTGTGGGGCCATCCTGAAATGGAACAGGTGCGCCACGGCCAAACAGTATACCTGGTGAGCTGACATAAAGTAATCACAAAGAAAACTTCGAAACACACACGCAATCAATGTTTTCGTGCATTAAGTCAGAAATCCAAAGTCAGGGTCCTGGTGTACAGATACGTCGGCCTCCGCACCAACACTGGACTCCCTGGACTGATAACCACACTCAATACGCTAAACATTTATTTCTTCACATAGAAAAGATCAGTGTTCGCGGTAGAACCGAACTCCTTTAATACCAATTTGTCACGACCCACTCTCGGGGTCCGTGTCGTGACTACCCCAAGCCCTCCTTACATAGGATAGGGGCTGGCGACTAGCACCAAGGCGGAAAACATGGTAAAAAGGGAAGGCATTGCCTTTGTAAAGTAAACAAACACCACAGAGAAGAAAGAGGAAAGTAAACACTAAGTAAAAACAGAGTACAACTGAAAGTGAAGAAAAGTAAATGGGCCAGTATACAAACCCAAACTGAAAGTAAAGTACAACTCTAAAGGGAAAACATCAACTGTAAGTAAAAGCCGCAACACCGAGCTGTCCACTGGAGATCCCACCTGAAGGGTGGGTACAGATAGCTTCACTGCTCCACGGGTCCCACCGTCCGCTCCGAGTACGTCCCGCCCAATGGTCCACCTCCAGGTATCATCCTGCTCTGCAAGCCTCAGCCAAGATCAACGCTGTCCATCGTCTGCAACCAACACAATGTAGTGCGGGCATAGCCCGTGCAGGGGTGAGTATAAGCTACTCAGTAGGGACCCCGAGACCCCTGAAGGTCTCCCAAAATCCACAAAGTATAAACCACAAAGATGAGATACAAACACGAAGTAACAACCGACACTGCTTAGGTATATGCCCATACATATACCTAAGTCATCAATTCCAATACGATCCAACCTCCGAGCCCAAGTACAACTCAGTCCACACAGGAAAGTTTACGTATTCCACACAGGAAAGCAAAACGAAATCCACACAGGATAGCACAACACAATCCACACAGGAAAGTAACAGGATTCAGCTCACACAGGTATACTCATTCGAAAGATGATAAAGATGATCTATGATCCATCGAAGTCGCCGGACCCACGAAGGATCGATAGGTAACTAACCCCCGCAAAGACCCACACAGGATCGGGCCCACACAGGACCTGTAGGCGCTGGTTCACACAGGATCACTGAGCGCAAAGACCCACACAGGATCGGGTCCACACAGGACTTGTAGCACTGATCCACGTAGGATCGCTGAGTGCTGTAGTCGTCGTCGAATCCACACAGGATCTCTGTACTGTCGTCGTCGCAGTCACAGTAGCAGTGGCAGTTACAGTAGTAGTCACAGTCACAGCCATCACTAGGGTTCCCGCACACAGCAAGCTCGTTCGGGAGGGTCTGCTCCACGAGCCGAGATACTGATACATCAACTGTCACAAAGTCCAGATTTGATGTATCCAAAAGTTCCGTAACATCAACAGGAACTCAACGCAACTGACGACGCGTCGATCAGACGCTCGGTCTGAGAGTTATTGGCTTTTTCGTCTCAGGGGCCCGGTTGGTTTTTAAGGCAAAACCAACCCGACCGGACTACACTTGTGTCCAAACCTCGGGCGGAGTATGCCAAAAGATCTGTCTCACTAAGAGGAACACAACAAAGCTGACGGCACGTCATTCGGACGTCTGTCGCTCAAGATATAAGTGTTTCCGCTCCGAGGGCCCAGTTGGTTTCGTGTTCGAACCAACCCAGCTGAACTCAAAGTATTCTGAAACTCTGAGTGAGATATACCGAAACGACCGTCTCGATCCAAGGATCGCATTTCCACTGACGGTTCGTCAATCGGAGGTCTGTGGCTCATGTTATGGCCAAAAGACCGAAATTGATTCGAAAACGGGGGGTCCGGGACCGGACCGACCCGGCCCGACCCCCCCTGGGTCAGCCCGAACCGGGTCGACCCGACCCGGTGCGGCGGAGCGGCCCGGCCAGCGGCGGCATGGCCTGGGCACCGCCGGGTGCCACGCGCGGGGGGCAAGGCCCCCGCCTCCTCTCTTGCGGCGCGGCTGAAGCCTCGCCTTTGAGAAAAACCGGTCCCCCACGTGGGGGCCTGCTTTTGAGAAAACAGGGGGGGGCGCTGCCCCCCCTTTGTGTAACCGGTCCCCCCCTCATGTGGGGGGGCCTTCTTGTGGCCATCTGGGGGAATTAATTCCCCCGGCACCTCTCCCTTCCGGGCGGCCCAACATGGCTGGCCGGTTCTTCCTCAACGGGACCGGCAAGGTTGGTCCCCCCCTTCCGGCTTCCGACACCGGCGGCCCAGCTAGCCTCCGGTCCTCCCATTCTTCCACGGCCCGGAACCAGCCACGCCCTTCGTCATCTGGCGCGGTGCGACGACATCACGCCCCTCCGCCGCGACCCCACTCCGGCTGCGGCGCCTTCGGTTCCCTTCGACGCGGCGCGACGACGTCGCGTTCTTGATAATCCTTCCATGGCGCGGCGTGACGGCGCCACACAACTATAGCCGTGCGATTCCCACGTGGTGCGATGGCACCATGCCTTCTTGTTCATCCATAAGAATATAATAATATTCAAGAACAAAAGAGGGGGATTCGGCCGTGTTTGTGTGGTCCGGCCCCCCTCTCGTTAGACGATAACACTTAAATATTTAACACAATATTGTCATACTAGAACCAGGAACGAGAGTAAATAAATAATCAACAAAAAACCCCTACCTTGGTTTCAAGATCGAAGATCGTCAACGACCCGTGGAAGACAACGTCGCGGAGGTCGGGCGTCGCGGTAATCGTTCGTCAAATCTGTTGACGAAGAGGTACGTCCGAAAAGGTACGTCGTTGGCGAATCTTCGTAAGCCGAAGAAGGAAGTACGAGGAGGAAGCGGCATTCCCTTTCGTTGACACGGAAGGCGTCGTCGATCTTCAGAAACAACCAGCTACGAAGAAGAGAGGAGCGGCGTTCTTCGTCGGAGCTCGAAGGTTCTTCGCGTTCTTCGTCAAAGTTTGAAAAGAAGGAGGAGCTCCCAAATCCTCTCAAGATGGCTAAACAAATCTAACCAAATAAAATAAGCTAAGGTCTTATTTTATTTACTCAACCAAACCATTTGAATTTCAATGGTTTGAATTAAGACAACTCAACCCATTAAATAACCCAACTTGCCATGTTAATTTAAAAGGGATGTTTAAGGGAGAAGATGAGGATTTGGGGTTCATGTGCGCCCCACCACACTTAATCCTCCCAAGGGAAGTTAAGTGGATATGGGTCCCACCTTTAACTCCCTTTGGGATAAGTTAACCAACAAAATAAAAATAAAAATTGTTTCCACATTTTTATTTAACTTCTTATAATTTCTCCCAAAACTAACTTTCATCCCGCAATAAACTCAACTTCGGAAAAGGTCTCCTTAAGCGAATATCGGCGCTGCGAGTTCATCGGTGCCCTCAGATTTCAATTCCGAGCACCGAATCAAAAGTTAGAAATTCCCGCTCGTTCGTTCACTGAACGTACCCGAGCCAAACTTCATAAATTGATTCCGGGCACTCCGGGCCTCGGAATCAGGTTCCGTCAGAAACCACGTTCTTGTAAAATTCCAAATAAAATTATGAAAAAATTTCTCTTGAATTTTACGGGTCTTTACATTACTCCAACCTCATGGATTTACGTCCCCGTAAAGATACATCAAAAACTAGGGAAACAAATGAGGGTACTGAGCACGCATTTGAGCCTCCCGCTCCCAAGTGCTCTCCTGGAGGATCCCATGCTGCCATCTGATGCGCACAAGAGGAATCGACCTTCCACGTAGGACCCGCTCCTGTCGATCCTCGATCTCCACCGGGACCTCCGCAAAAGTTGCCCCATCGTCGATGTCAAGTTCCCCATGGTCAATGATGTGTGTCGAGTCATGCACGTATCACCTCAACTGAGATACCTGGAAGACGTCGTGCACCCGGTGCAACTGAGGTGGTAGAGCCAGGCGATAAGCCACCTCACCAATCCTGCTGAGGACCTGGAAGGGTCCGATGAAGCGCGGAGATAACTTTACGCCACGACCAAATCACCGTATACCACGTCGAGGTGAGACCCGCAAGAAGACGTGGTCGCCATCCTCGAACTCCAGTGGCCTCCGCCTCCTGTCAGCGTATGACTTCTGCCGGCTCTGAGCTGTCCTCATCATATACTGGATGACTTGGACCTTCTCTGTCGTGGCCTGGACCATCTCCGGTCCCACAAGTGCTGACTCCCCAGGGTCTGTCCAGCACAAAGGAGATCTACAAGGTCGGCCGTACAACACCTCGTACGGTGCCATCCCGATGGTGGAGTGGTAGCTGTTGTTGTACGCAAACTCCACCAAGGGTAGGTGGTCCTCCCAGCTACGACCAAAGTCGAGGACACATGCGCGGAGCATGTCCTCGAGAATCTGAATGGTCCTCTCCGTCTGACCATCCGTCTGAGGGTGAAAAGTTGTGCTCAGAAGTAGCTGCGTACCGAACGCCTCCTGTAACCCCTTCCAAAGCCGGGAAGTAAAGCGGGCATCTCGATCGGAGACGATAGATGATGGCACACTGTGGAGCCGCACAATCTCTTGAATGTAGAGACGTCCAAAGCTCTCCACTGAGCCCTGCTCTCTGATGGGTAAGAAGTGTGCCGACTTGGTGAGTCGGTCAACAATCACCCAGATGGAGTCGTGACCTCTGGAAGTACGTGGAAGTCCAGTCACGAAGTCCATAGATATGTCATCCCACTTCCACTCCGGGACCTCCAAGGGCTGTACTAAGCCTGCTGGTACCTGATGCTCTGCCTTCACCTGCTGGCAGGTGAGGCATCGAGAAACGAACTCTGCTACTGCCTTCTTCATGCCCGGCCACCAGTGCTGTCATCTGAGATCCTAGTACATCTTCGCCACTCCAGGATGTACCGCCAAAGGAGAAGTGTGAAACTCTCTCAACACCTCCTCTCGCAAAGCGACTGGTACCATGGTACGTCCTCTGAAAAGGATGTCGTGCTCTGCTACAAGGGAGAAACCATCAGGTGCCTATCCCTAGGATATCTGTACATGCTGTGTCTCACAGTCAGCATCCTCACGCTGTGCCTCTCTGCCCGCTGCAGTAGTGGAGGGGTGACTGTGAGAGACTGGAGGAAGGCTGCTCCATCTCTATCCATGAAGGATATCTGTTAAGAGGATAGCTGCTTCATCGCCTCCTCATGTAGCTGAATGCCCGTCCTCCTACTGAGGGAATCAGCTACTACGTTCCCCTTCCAAGGAGTATAGACTATCTCAAAGTCATAGTCCTAGAGGAACTCGAGCTATCGCCGCTGTCTCAGGTTCAGGTCCTTCTGCGAGAAGATATACCTGAGACTCTGATGATCAGAAAAGACTGTAAAGCGCTCACCCATCAAGTAGTGTCGCCATGTCTTCAGAGCGAAGACCACTGCTGCTAACTCCAGGTCATGGGTATCGTAGTTATGCTCATGCGTCTCAACTGATGTGATCCATAGGCGATCACTGCCTGCTCCTGCATCAGAACACAACCGAGTCCAGTCCCTGATGCATCGCAGTAAACTACGTACCCTACTCCCTCCTCAGGAAACCTCAAGATAGGTGCGCTAGTCAACCTCTGTCTCAGCTCCTGGAAGCTCAGCTGACATCTGTCTGACCACACGAAGGGTTTCCCCTTCATCCTTAACGTTCGTCAAAGATGCAATGATTTATCCTTTGCAGAAAAGTGAAATCCAGTCTCATCCCCTGGATGAACCACGTTCCTTTCCTAATACAGTCAATCCCGTCATGATTAGTTAATTCATGGCATGGATGACGTCGTAAGGCCTTGACGCTGCTACCAAGAGATCCAACCGTTACTCTCGCCTCCAAGGGTTGAGTCACACTGTCGGCATCAGTGTGTGGTCACTGGGTCTCCTCCGGTAAGAATCTCGCAAGTGAGGGTCAAGTCAATAGTTTTTTTAACCGGCACCTCTTAGTAAAAACAAGCAAAAGGCAAGAAAACAAAAGTCACCAAAGCAAGTGTCATTTAATACTTTAACTCAAAGTACAAGGACACAAGGCAACAAAAACTATGAAGCTAGAGGCATTATGGGCAAAGGCCTCTATGCCTGGAGCTAGTCCCGCAGTAGTCCACCTGCTTCCGGAGCTCCATGATCGTAATCTTCAACTTCCTGATGATGTGCTCTCCCCTGAGGTCGGGGTGGACCTCCTGGTGGTGTTGGTGGTAGAGCCTCAAAGCGTCGCCCACCACCTGCTGCTCGGCCAGCTCCTCAGCCTCGTCCGCCTGCTCCCTGCGGACCGCTACGGTCGAACCTCTGCCTATGCCTAGGTGTTTCCTCAACCGTCTGCTACTCCTCTGCATGGCGGGTCGGGCAGTCACGAGCCATGTGGCCCTGCCCACCGCACGAGTAGCACTTCCTGCTTCTCGAAAGACTGTCTCCTCGATGTGTGCCCTGTACTGCTGAGCCAGTGTCCTGAGGTCGTCTCCCTGAAGGTCTGGTCTCCCTGAACCCTTGATTCATCCGTCGGCTGCCTGCTGCAGATGACTCTGCCACGTGCTGCCCTGCGGTGGGTCTCGGCGCTGGTGTAGACTCAACAAGGAAGCTCTCGATCAAAAGAGCCCGCTCCAGTACCTCTGTCTGAGTCGGTATTCTGAGGAGATCAGTGATGCACTGATCTCGTATCTCAAACCCTGCTCAAAGGTCCGAGCCCGGATGAATGGGTCCCGTACCATGTCGGTCGAGTAGCACGAGAGATCAGTAAATCTCGCCGAGTACTGAGCGACCGTCATGATGCCCTGCCGCAGCTGAAGAAGCTCCTGGATACTCACCGCACGAAGGGTGGCTGGGACGAACTCCGAGTGGAAGATTCTCTCAAAGTCCGTCCAAAGTAGAGATGCCTCATCGTGCACCTGGAGCATCAAGCTCCACCATCGTCCTGCTGCTGCGTGCAGTAGGCTCGCAGCGAGGATCACCATGATGTCTGCAGTTGTCCTCACTAGCCAAAAAACTCGTATCACTGCCACCAGCCGGTCCTATGCTTCCTGGGGGTCCGTCTCTCCACGAAACCTGGGCGGTCGCTGGCGCTGAAACTCATGCAGTGCGCTCAGGCGACGTGCATCATCAGTGGCTAGTGCTGGAAGCATCGGTGGCTCGGCGGGTAGTGCTACCACCGGTGCCACTGCTGACAAAGGGCCCTGCACCGAGGCCTCGTTGCTCGGTGGGCTGTCGTCACACTCGACTCTCGGAACCCTAGTTGGCTGTCGTCGTGGGGCCATCCTGAAAAGGAATAGGTGTGCCATGGTCAAACAGTATACCTGGTGAGATGACATAAAGTAATCACAAAGAAAACTTTGAAACACAGACGCAATCAATGTTTTCGTGCATTAAGTCGGAAATCAGATGTCAGGGTCCTGGTGTACGGATACGTCGGCCAACGCACCAACACTGGACTCCCTGGACTGATAACCACACTCAATACGCTAAAAATTTATTGCTTCACATAGAAAAGATCAGAGTTCGCGGTAGAACCAAACTCCTTTGATACCAATTTGTCACGACCCGCTCTCGGGGTCCGTGCCGTGACTACCCCAAACCCGCCTTCCATAGGCCAGGGGCTGGCGACTAGCACCAATGCGTAAAACCCGGTAAAAAGGGAAGGCATTTCCTTTGTAAAGTAAACAAACACCACAGAGAAGGAAGCGGAAAGTAAACACTAATTAAAAACAGAGTACAACTGAAAGTGCAGAAAAGTAAATGGGCCAGTATACAAACCCAAACTGAAAGTAAAGTATAACTCGAAAGGGAAAATAGAAACTGTAAGTAAAAGCCGCTACACCGAGCTGTCCACTGGAGATCCCACATGAAGGGTGGGTACAGATAGCTTCACTGCTCCACGTGTCCCACCGTCCGCTCCGAGTACGTCCCGCCCAGTGGTCCACCTCCAGGTATCGTCCTACTCTGCAAGCCTCAGCCAAGATCAACGCTGTCCATCGTCTGCAACCAACACAACGTAGTGCGAGCATAGCCCGTGCAGAGGTGAGTATAAACTACTCAGTAGGGACCCTGATACCCCTGAAGGTCTCCCAAAACCCACAAAGGATAAACCACAAAGGTGAGATACAAACACGAAGTAACAACCGACACTGCTTAGGTATATGCCCATACCTATACCTAAGTCATCAATTCCAATATGCTCCAACCTCCGAGCCCAAGTACAACCCAGTCCACACAGGAAAGTTTACGTATTCCACACAGGAAATAAAAACGAAATCCACACAGGATAGCACAACACAATCCACACAGGAAAGTAACAGGATTCAGCTCACACAGGTATACTTTTTCGAAAGACGATAAAGATGATCTCTGATCCATATAAGTCATCGGACCCACGAAGGATCGATAGGTAACTAATCCCCACAAAGACCCACGCAGGATCGGGCCCACACAGGACCTGTAGGCGCTGGTTCACACAGGACCGCTAAGCGCAAAGACCCACACAGGATCGGGCCCACACAGGACCTGTAGCACTGATCCACGTAGGATCGCTGAGTGTTGTAGTCATCGTCGAATCCACACAGGATCTATGTACTATCGTCGTCGCAGTCACAGTAGCAGTAGTGGTAGCAGTAGTAGTCACAGTCGCAGCCAGCACTAGGGTTCCCGCACACAGCAAGCTCGTTCGGGAGGGTCCGCTCCACGAGCCGAGAGGCTGATACATCAACTGTCACAAAGTCCAGAGTTGATGTATCCAAATGTTCCGTAATGTCAACAGGAACTCAACGCAACTGACGGCGCGTCGATCAGACGCCCAGCCTGAGAGTTATTGGCTTTTTCGTCCAAGGGGTCCGGTTGGTTTTTAAGGAAAAACCAACCCGACTGTACTCCACCTGCGTCCAAACCTCTGGCGGATTATGCCAAAAGATCTGTCTCACTAAGAGGAACACAAAAAAGCTGACGGAACGTCATTCGGACGTCCGTAGCTCATGATATGAGCGTTTCCGCTCAGAGGGCCCGATTGGTTTCGTGTTCGAACCAACCCGGCCGAACTCAAAGTATTCCGAAACTCTGAGTGCGATATACCGAAACGACCGTCTCGATCCAAGGATTGCATTTCCGCTGAAGGTTCGTCAATCAGAGGTCCGTGGCTCAAGTTATGGCCAAAAGACTGAAATTGATTCGAAAACAGGGGGTCCGGGTCCGGGTCCGGGCCGACCCGGCCCGACCCCCCTGGGTCTGCCCGAACCGGGTCCGACCCGGCCCGGCCGACGGCGCGGTGGCGCGGCGGTGCGGCCCGGCCGGCGGCGGCGCGACCTGGGCACCGCCGGGTGCCACGCGCGGGGGGCAAGGCCCCCGCCTCCTCTCTGGCGGCGCGGCTGAGGCCGCGTCTTTGAGAAAAACCGGCCCCCCACGTGGGGGCCTGCTTTTGAGAAAATGGGGGGGGGGGGGGCGCTGCCCCCCTTTGTGTAACCGGTCCCCCCCTCACGTGGGGGGGCCTTCTTGTGGCTAGCCGGGGGAATTAATTCCCCCGACACCTCTCCCTTCCGGTCGGCCCAACATGGCCGGCCTGTTCTTCCTCAACGGGACCGACAAGGCAGGTCCCCCCCTTTCAGCTTCCGACACCAGTGGCCCGGCTAGCCGCCGTTCCTCCCGTTCCGTCGCGGCCCGGAACCAGCCGCGACCTTCGTCATCCGGCGCGGTGCGACTACATCGCGCCCCTCCGCCGCGGCCCCGCTCCAGCTGTGGCGCCTTCGGTTCCGTTCGACGTGGCGCGACGGCGTCGCGTTCTTGATAATCCTTCCATGGCGGGGCGCGACGGCGCCGCACAACTATAGTCGTGCGATTCCCGCGTGGTGCGACGGCACCACGCCTTCTCGTTCATCCACAAGAATATAATAATATTCAAGAACAAATGAGGGGGATTCAGCCGTGTTTGTGCGGTCCGGCCCCCCTCTCGTTAGACGATAACACTTAAATATTTAACACAAGATTGTCATACTAGAACCAGGAGCAAGAGTAAATAAATAATCAACAACAAACCCCTACCATGGTTTCAAGATTGAAGATCTTCAACGACCCGCTGAAGACAACGTCGCGGAGGTCGGGCGTCACAGTAATCGTTCGTCAAATCTGTTGACGAAGAGGTATGTCCGAAGAGGTACGTCGTTGGTAAATATTCGTAAGCCGACGAAGGAAGTCCGAGTAGGAAGCGGCGTTCCCTTTCATTGACACGGAAGGCGTCGTCGATCTTCGGAAACAACCGGCTACGAAGAAGAAAGGAGCAGCGTTCTTCATCAGAGCTCGAAGGTTCTTCGCGTTCTTCGTCAATGTTTGAAGAAGAAGGAGGAGCTCTCAAATCCTCTCAAGATGGCTAAACAAATCTAACCAAATAAAATAAGCTAAGGTATTATTTTATTTACTCAACCAAACCATTTGAATTTCAAAGGTTTGAATTAAGACAACTCAACCCATTAAATAACCCAACTTGCCACGTTAATTTAAAAGGGGAGTTTAAGGGAGAAGATAAGGATTTGGGGTTCGTGTGGTCCCCACCACACTTAATCCTCCCAATGGAGGTTAAGTGGATGTGGGTCCCACCTTTAACTCCCTTTGGGAGAAGTTAACCAACATAATAAAAATAAAAAGTGTTTCCACATTTTTTTTTAACTTCTTATAATTTCTCCCAAAACTAACTTTCGTCCCGCAATAAACGCAACTTCGGAAAAGGTCTCCTTAAGCGAATATCGGCGCTGCGAGTTCATCGGTGCCCTCGGATTTCAATTACGAGCACCGGATTAAAAGGTAGAAATTCCCGCTCGTTCGTTCATTGAACGTACCCGAGCCAAACTTCAGAAATTGATTCCGGGCACTCCGGGCCTCGGAATCAGGTGCCGTCAGAAACCGCGTTCTTGTAAAATTCCAAAGAAAATTAAGAAAAAATTTCCCTTGAATTTTACGGGTCTTTACATGACGTAAAACACATAGAGGATTACGATCTCCAACAAAGAACATGTTCTCTAACGAAGAACGCGCTCCCCAACAAAGATCGCCGACCTCCTTTGACATTATTCCTCGAGACATCATTTGACGTGGGACATCCTCATATACAATGAACCGACTCACGAGCTCCGGATCAGAGGTGTGTGGAAGACGCGCCGAATGATGACAACTTCATCTTCTTCCTTGTGACTCCATCGACACATCAACCCGAGGTAGGGGGTTTATTTGCGTGATAATACTCTCCTTGATTTCTTTTGTAGTTTGGGAAATAATTGTTGAGGAGGTTGTAAAACATGAAGTTCATCGTTATTCATTCATGTTGAGACAAATTCTACCACCCTAAACACAGAGGGTGCGGGCCTAACCAACATGGACCAACCCATCATATGTTTTTCTTTGTGATGTTCTTCAGAATGGAGGAAGAGGACGAAGGTGACGAAGGCAACGACACCACCACCTGTGGCCACTGCGACCCGTGCCACCCCCGCAGTGCTCTGGCCTCCTGGCCGACCCGGCCCCGTGCCCTGGCTTGCACCAACTATCGGTCATGCTACCCGACGACCGAGACACCCCGACTGTGTCGACCGCCGGCCCTGCCGCCCGCTGACCACCCTGCCCTCACCAGCCACTCCTCTCACGACCCTCCGAGCTGCCTTGGCTCGCACCGCTCATAGCCCTCCATGCCCCTTGTGTTCTCTTTCCCTCGCGGTACCCTATGAGGTAGATATGGCCTCATGGATCTCTATGGTTCCTCGCAGCCTGTTGGGCCAGACCCAGCGGGTCGGGCTGAACCAGACAAACCGGACCACCCAACGGGCCGAACCAGGTCGGTTTGACCGGGTCGGACCAGATCCAATCCCATTCTGACCATTTACGCTCTTTTGTCCATAACTATGGCACCGATCGTTGATTTGACGAACCGTCAATGGTGCTGGAAATCATGGAGCGAGACAATCACTTTGAGTATACTCCATTGGAGTTTTTTTTTGAGATGGGAAACAGTCAGGTTGTATCAGGCACGAATCCAACCGGGCTCCTGTGACTAAAAGGCTAATAACTCACAGAACATGCGTTTTTTTGACACACCATCTATTGCGTTGAGACCCCTATGACTTGGCGAAACTTTGAGATACTTTTTAGCGGTACTTCGTTCCAATTGGATTATTTACTAGTACCTCGTGGAGTGGATCCTCCCAGAGATGAGAAAGTGTAGTGCGGAGACCTAGTAGCTGACTGAGACCAAACGAAGTCTGACCGTGTTGACTCGGAGTGACTCTATGAGCCTAGTGGAAAGCACCTTGGTGTCGCAGCATACCCACGGTGGGGAGCGCTATGGTGTCACGGCAGACCCACGATACTGAATAGGAAATATGAATAAGTAGGCTACGAGGGGGAGTGCGCTTGGTGACGTGGAAGACCCACGGTGGGGAGCGCACTTGGTGATGCAGAAGTGCCACGGTACTCTATAAGAGGAGTACCTCAGCAGTCCAAGGTTAGTGGGAAGCTCACTTGTTGTCACGGTAGTCCCACTGTACTCGATTGAGGAGCATTTCTCTAGGAGATGAGGTTTCAACAATGTGACTGAGGATGTTACTTTATACTACCCCCAGAATAAAATCCTAGTTGAGTGAGTCAGTTTTTCAGTGTTTTCTTCATGATTAAGATGGGTCACTTGATTACTTAAGTATATGTATGTGAATATACCTATGTAGGGTTGTCTATTGATTTATTTCTTTGTGGTATATCCTTAGTATATTTTGTGAGACCTATAGTGTCTAAGGGTCCCTACTGAGTATCGTTATACTCACCCCTACACGGGCTATTCCTGCACTTCATTGTGTTGGATGCAGACGACGGACAACACTGATGAACGTTCACAGTACTAGGACTATATAGTACCCGAAGGTGGACCATAGGACCTCTCTGTACCTGGAGGAGACGGACAGACATGGAGTGTTGAGGAGGTAATCTATACCTACCCTTTAGGTAGGAACCTTGGAGGATGACCCATTAGATGTCTTTTCTCTTCCTTCAGTTGTATTGCATTTTAGTTTTACTTGTACCTTTACTGTTGGGAATTTATTCTATCACCTTTAACTTCCAACACTCTTTTTGTATACAGTTTACTTGGTGTTTCGTCTAGCTGTGTGTTTGCTTGTGTGTGTGATTACAGGTTATAAAGGAAATACCTTCCCTGTTATTGGGATTTATGCCTTTGGTGCTAGTCGTCATCCCCTGGACTATGGATGGCATCCTTGTGGTAGTCACGGCACGGGCCCTGGGGGACGGGTCATGACAATGGATCATAGAGTGTTTAATTAAAATATATATAAATGATATGTTACTTAATATTTTCTTATATTAATACTGGTTTAGTAAATACATCACCCATAATGCACATTTTTAATTATTATATATCATTCCCCACAACTGAATATTTAATCCCAAAATGTGTACTATATGGGTGTAGCTAGATGATCCTCATTCAATATCAATTGAAGAAATAGATGACATAGTTATAATATGAGACATAAAATACCTTCTTAACTGAGCACCAACAAATGAAATAATCAGTAACTTACCCAACTACCCTCAGGTTAGTTAATCAACAAGTCATTCAACCAAGAAGAATCAATGTATGAATCTTCTAATAAAAAGTATGACATCACATTTTAACAATGAGATTCAAAATATAATGCCAGATCGCTTAATATACCTAATAAATTCGGTATTCCACTATATTTGGTATATTTAGTCAGACATCAAGTGCATGAGAACAATTTTTTACCTCATGAGAACATTTCATTTCTCTATATTAGAATCTATATCATGATAAACATAACATTTCATCATAACCTATAATATTCAATAATGGTAATATATTGTGCATTTAAAATGATATACTATTAGTTTTCAATTATTATTTCACTTCAAGAAGTATATATTTTTACATACATATATCCATCCAACAAGAATGAATTATAAAGTGAATATTTCCTTTTATAGAATATAATTTATATTCATAAACCATTTTATAAATACATATCAAATTTATATATTCATATTTCTAACATAAATAATATTTTTAAATTCTATATCATACATATATTAATTGATCATTAAGTTTTTTTTATTTATTTATCGTATTTATATGTAATTATTTATATATTTATATATTACAAATTGAGAAAACCTTCTCAATAAACTCATTAGTGACTAACTTCAATGATAAAATCATGTTTGAATAGTGTTGATATTTTAGCATAATATTCCAAATATTCAACTCATTGAATATATTCATACTCTATAACTATACATAGTTATATTATATGATATCAGTATTTATTATCATCATAAAAATATTTCTATGTTTAATATCACCATACATGGATCCCATTACAATAATATTTTCCATTTTGAAATTTGTATAATATATATACCTACATACACTATTACATACCAGATCATCCTGAAATCCTATATTATTAATTCACAATCAATTTTTCATTAAATTAAATGTATCTATATATAGTTATCAATAACACCATAAAGTAAAACTCTTTTAGGACATTAATATAAATTTACATTTAATTATTAAATCTATAATCATTTCTATATAATCATATAAACATCATACTAGTAATAGAATGTAACACTTTACATTTCACCTTATCTTAACATGTCCAAATAACTTTTGGATATCAAATAGAAATAACAATAATTATATAACAGTATAATAGTTTTACTAACTTTGAACCAATCTAAATTGGAGTATACATCTATAATCATGTTAGAAACTATATTCCATTAACCATATCATTATATAATATGAAGAAGCTTTTATGTTAGTAAATAAAAATTATTACATATTAGTGTTCATATTATATAAATAAAATATTTAGTAGATTTATAATAAGAAATTTTATTTTTTTAGAAATATTTCATAAATAAAAACATCAATTTTAAATATAAAACTTATGGTTAGTAGGAACACTTTTCATAAAATATTAAGATTTTTAGGGGTTAATATTTTACCATAGATAAAACATTATCTATCACATAATCTTATTAAAAATTATTATGTAACAATATAAATCATAAACCCTGATAATTGAATTTATTTTCTAATATTATTTATAGAATAATTTTGATAAAAAATAACTCACCATATCATAAAATATAATTGATGTAATTTTAAAAAAAATTACATATATTTAACTGAGCATTATACATTCCATCATATTCAACTCATTGTTATCAAAAAATTAATTTATCACTAGAATAAATATTTCAACATCTATCAATTCATGTATTTATTTTATAGAAAAATATATTTAATAAACATGGAATAAATTTCTACCAATTAATTCTTCTAAAAAGAGAATTATGTTCTATAACATTGATAACTAGAATTGGAAATTACGTGAGGTTTAAAAACCCAATTATAGAATGTTCAAAAATTCCATACAATGAGATCATTCATCAGTACATTAAACACAATAATTAAATGAAAATAATAATATACCCAAAGAAACATTATTGGACACCTCAAATAACTAGTATTCTTCTAGTTTGAACCATTACCCGCTACTATTATCAATAGAGCACAATAACATTGTCATTATATAATCATGTTTATTATTTCCAATAATGTAAGAAATATATGTGATATTGTTCTGATATCATAAAAAATGTTGGAAAATTTCCACAAATGTGAATATAATGACTTGTTTGACCACATAAATCCACAAATAACGTGATATATCACTAATTAATTATCATACTCATCATATTTTCTAACATTTACATTTAAAATCATACATTGTATATGATCATAAATTTTTTAATTGTACATGTAATTCAAATGAAATCCTAACTATGTTATATTACAATATCTTTAAGCATTTGGAATCAACTATTGAAAAGATATAAGAATTGGTTCATGAAAAATGCTACTTAAAAAACCTAAAATTACTGATTACATATGATGTATTCTTATGTTAATAGTTATTTTGGTGTCTTAACTTAAACAAATCCTTTATATAGGTGTGATCAAAAAATTAGTTTTGAAGATTGTGATTATATTTTTCAAAAACAAATTCTTTTTTCATATATGTTTTATTTTTTACTCAAATTTAAAAATGGAATTATTTTATTTGGCTACCACTAAAACTATTAACCATTTATATTCATAATACCCCTTAGTTAGAAACAATACAAGATTTAATAAGAAAAATTTCATCTTTAGTGTTACCCACACAACATAATTATTTAGGTATAAAATCATCCCAATCAAATAATATTGAAATCCTTTGTCATAGAGAAGGAGACACTATTTCAAAAACATCTTATGGGTAAAATAATCTAATTCCTCACGTATCCAAAATATATATGCTTCATAACTATTTATAATATAATTAGTAGTGTGGGATTTGGTTATATAACACTTCAATATATCACATACATTCATTCATTTTATACTAAAAATATTGTTCTACCTGCATGCGTAGAATCTACCGTGTTATGTAATCAGAATATTTATATGTTAATATTTATAATAATTAATGGAAATAATATTTAGATGGTCTTTTATCTTGTATGATTTTCTATGTTTATTCTAAATATATATATATATATAATTTTATTTACATTAGAATCTTATTCCATCAACCCATAAAATAATTATAATACATATTATTGTTTAACTCTTTACCCCAATAAATTTATATGTTACTCCCCAAAAAAAGTATTATAAAATTGACCATATTCAAATCCTTCTAATTCATTATGTACATAATTGTCTCAATTAATGTTTTTGAATTATATAAAATTTATAATCTATATATGATAAAACTATGAGTGATGTGTTGGAAACCCCAACCTTTGTAGAATAAGGAATAAAACAATTGGATGATGGGGTTTGTATCGCAATATCCTTCTATATAGATATAAATTACACAAAATGAAATCCAATTAAACATAACACTGAAACCTAATTGTAATAAAATATATTCAACATCAAAATGAAATCTAATATATTTAATTAAAAGGGAATGTAATGTTATATGGAATCCAAATCCATTTTCATATTAAGTATTGTACTTATTATATTCATGTATGACGATCTAAAAATTTATTTTGTCATATAATATAAATCTATAAAAAATTGACAATATAATTATTTTATAACTATCAATAAGTAAAGGAATAAAATTTAGAAAATTTAAAATATAAAAATATAAACATGAGATAAAAATTTATGAACATTTCACAATAATATTGATTTTCAACCAGTGTCTAAATTTACATATTATATAGTAACATAAAATGAACATGAATAAAACACATTATATTCAATTCATTAATTTAGCACCATAATATTATTCATTATATGTAATTTTACGTTACCCATGTCATATTTTTTGAATTATCATCATTTTATAATAAATTTTTTGTTTTACAATCAATTTAATTATTCTATGTATAGTAGAAAAAAATTATTTATATAATGATAAAATAATTCATCAAATAATTTTTAATGTGGTATAAATAATGATCTCAATAATTCCCCAATTTAGATAACTAAAAATATATTTTATGAATAAATTATAATCATAAACCACAAACTCAATTTATTTAAGATTTATTTTTGTAATGTATAATTTTTTTATAAATTTCTATATTTATTATTAGATAAACACAATATAAACAATAATACTGCATTTCCATATAATTTGGTAAAATCAATTTTGGAAGATAATATCTAATATCAGTAATTTATTTATCTCAAATGATCCAAAATCATTTATTTAGTTAATTACCAACTCATTATTATTAATAACATTATAAAAACATAATGTATTATTATGTATCCACAAAATACATTAGTCCACTATTAATTATAAAATAATCAATAGTATTACTCAATTCAAAAATTAATATTAAGTTAATCCAATTTCTCCCAAAAAACATATTTTTCACTTGAGGTTGAGTAATAGGTTCTCACAAAAGAGACAGTGTTCTTAAATAGTTTATAACCCACCATTCATTTTTTATTTCTAAAACTATTATAATTACATATAATTTGGATATATTAAAGTGTTATGAATTGATATAATATTGAAAACATGATTCCCTAAGTATTTTTCAAAACATAACATGACAAAAATGCAGGATACGATAACCTAATACCGAAAACGTTAATATTCATAAATCATGGTATTTACGCTAAATATTTATTTTCTTTATACATTGTACATATGTCATAATTCATATAAATAGATCATCAATCAATGTCAATTTTTACTATTTGGAATAGAACATAAAATTTTATATGAAATTATTGACTTTTGATTATGAATTTTTTTTTAAATCATAGAGTAGATCTGATGTCACTATTGTGTATCAAGATATAAAAAAACATTATTTTCATGTACAAAAATTAATTAAGGAATCCAAAAAAAATTTTGTCACGGCCCGTCCTCGGGGCCCGTGCTGTGACTACCCCAAGCCCGCCTTCCATAGGCCAGGGGCTGGAGACTAGCACTAAAGGCGTAAATCACGATAACTAGGAAGGCATTGCCTTTATAAAAGAAAACAAGCACCACAGAGTAAGCAAGCGGAAAAAGTAAACACTAAGTACAAGAGAAGTGCTGAAATGTAAATGGGCCAGAATACAAACCCAAAAGGAAGTACAACTACAAATGAACAAGTACAACAGAAAAGATAATAGCTGGAAGGATGGAAGCGTCTCGTGTGTCATCCTCCTCAGATCCTACCTCAAGGGTAGGTACATATGGCGCAGCTCCTAGTCATCCACCACGGATCCTACCTGAAGGGTAGGTACAGATAGCCTCCTCCATGCTCTCATCCGTCAACCTCCTCCGTGTGTCGTCTCGTCGTGTAGTCCACCTCCGGGTACTGACTCGTCGTGTAGTCCACCTGCGGGTACTGACTCATCGTGTAGTTCACCTCCGGGTACCGTCCAGTCCTCGAACACTCGGCCTCCGTCAACACTTCCTGTCATCTGCAACCAACACAACGAGGTGCGGGCATAACCCATGCAGGGGTGAGTATAACGATACTCAGTAGGGACACCGAGACCCTCAAGGTCTCACTAAACCAACAAGGATAACCACAAAGAAGATCTCAACAGATAATCTATACTTAGGTATATTCCCATACATATGCCTAAGTTATCATGTAACTCATCTCAAACATGAGGCAACACAAGGATCATGAAATCAACGGATAACCACAACCCAGGTATATGCCCATACATATACCTAAATTAACAAGTGACCCATCTCAATCATGAGGTAAACACAAAGGTCAAAACTCTCAGCTCAAACCAGGATTTTCATTATCGAAACCGTAACTGCTGAAGTGCTCCATATCTGGAGTGTACAGTGGTCCTGTCATGACTTCGAGGTACTGCTCACTAACCTAAGACTACTGAGGTACTCCTCCTGTCGAGTACCGCGGGTCAGCCACCCAAACACAGTAGTGCTTCCCGCCGGGGTATGTCACCCAAACACAGTAGTGCACACCCCCAAGTAGCCTGCTGAGGTACTCTTTGGACGAGTACCGCGGGTCTGCACTGTCACATAGGTAGTTCTCCTTCTGCCATGGGTCTGCACCTCAGAAAGTATTGCTCCGTCCACTGGGCTATTCGACTCACTCCATGTCGATTTGGTCAAGCAGTCGTCATGTCTTAGTCGGCTAAACGGTCTCCGTACTCCGCACGCTCGTCTCTGGGAGGGTCTGCTCCATGAGCTACAGGTCGATACTCCAAGTATCTCAAGGTCCCACGAAGAAGTATCTGAAAGGACCGCCTCGTCATAGGGGTCTCAATGCAACAGACGGCGCGTCAATCGGACGCCCGGTCTGTGAGCTTCTAGCCTTTTCATCCCAGGGGCCCGGTTGGTTTCGTGAGCGAACCAATCCCGTCCGTATCTCAACTGTACCCCGAACTCTCACAGGGTATACTCATAGGGACTGTTTCTCAACGTGATCACCACCGCCGTTGACGGTTCGTTAAACGGACATGCAGTCTGAATGATATTAGCTTTTCCGTTCCAAGGTCCCGGTTGGATTTCGGGTGCGATCCAACCCGGACACTATCCAACTGTATCCAAAACTCGGGCGAAGTATGCCAAAAGTTCTGTCTCATCAAGTGTAATTCAACGAAACAGACGGCGTGACTATCAGACGCATGGTCTGTGGGTTATTGGCTTTTTCGTCCCAGGGGCCCGGTTGGTTTCGTGAGAGAACCAACCCGACCACACTCTGACGGCATCCAAACCTTGAGCGGAGTAAGCCAAAAGATCCGTCTCATTTAGAGGAATCCATCGAAATTGACGGCACATCAATCAGACGCCCGGAACTCAAGTTACGAGCGTTTTCGCTCCAAGGGCCTAGTTGGTTTCGTATCCGAACCAACCCGGCTGTACACAAAGTAATCCAAAACCTTGAGTGCTATATACCGAAACGACCGTCTCAATCCAAGGATCATTTTTCCGCTGACGGCGAGTCGTTTGGAGGCCCGTAGCTCATGTTACGGGCTTTTGACCGAAAGTGGTCCGAAAATGGGGGTCCGGACCCGGGCCGACCCGGGCCGACCCCCCCTGGGTCGGCCGAACCGGGTCAACCCGACCCATGTCCGACCCGGCTGGGCCTGGCTTGGCCAGTGTGGCCGAGCCAAAACGCGGAGGAGGGTGTCCCCCTCCTGCCGCTAATTGAGGCCGGTGTCGGATCACCGGTCGCCGGACGCGCTCCGGTGGTCTGTTTCTCCTGCCGTCTTCGCCTATGGTCCTCCCGGGACCCGACCTTCACTACGGATGCCTCAAAATTACCATGAGACCTCGTTTGTCGTCTCATGTCAATCCGCACGTCAAAAATGAGACGCACCGTCTTCGTGGTTCTCCGGCGCGGCGCGTTGGTGCCGCGCCCCTTTGCCGCGGCCCGACTCTATCCGCGGATGTCTTCGGTTTTCTTCGACGTGGCGTGACGGCGTCACGTCCTTGAATTCCTTTCCACGGCGCGGCGAGACAACGCCGCACATATCTACCACATGAAACCGCGTGGTGCGATGACACCATGCTTCCTCGTACCAACCACAAAGAAAAAAAGAGGAGGGTCGGCCGTGTTCGTGCGGTCCGAACCCCCTCACGTTATTCGTTATCATTTGGTTTCAAATCACAAAGTTAAAATTCGATAACAAATGGTTTTTAACCACGAAGATCATCAAGTCAGAAATCTCAAACAAATATAAATAATTGAATAGAAACCCCTACATTGGGTATAAGCCGATCACAAGGAGGCGTCATCGTTCGAGGTTTGTCGCGGTATGGCGTCGCGAGGATGACGACGTCGAAGGGGGACGTCGGCATTCATCCGACTCGAGGGAAGGCGAAGCCGTCGTTTCTTGCTACCCGATTCTGCTTTCGAGCTTGTTCGTCGATCCGTTGACGATGAAGGGGAAGAAGAAGATCCGTTGAAGAGTATCGCCATGGAAGGGGAGAAATTCAATGGAAGGAAAACGAGCATTCTTCGTCAGAGGTGGCGCGTTCTTCGTTCATGAAGATTAGCTTCTTCCCATGTGTTGGGTGTCGTGGTATTTTACCAGCACTCCGTATCTTGGTGAAGCCGTCCCCAAACCCTCTCCCAAGATTCCTATATATAGGAGAGGGGGAGAGGTATGTAACCATTGTGGTTACGTAAATATTTTTTAAAAAAAGGGGTCGGGTGGAATAAATTGCTTTGCCGCAATTTATGAGGTCCGTTGGCACTACTTAAGAGGAGAGGGTACCAAGGAGTTTCTCCCCATTTAATGGGGAGTTGAGGAATTAAGAGGCTCTCCCTCATCAATGAGGGAGAGTTGGGAGGTTTACTCTCCTCCAATTAATAGGGGGGTTAAGCCCCGTGTGGTCCCTACCATAATAAAACACCCACGGGAGGTTTAGTTCCGGTGGGCCCCACCACCATAACCTCTCAAGGGAGGTTAAGGTGTGGTGGCCCACCTCCAACCTCCCTGATGAGGTTTTAACCATGACAATCCCAATGGCGGCTGAAATAAAATAAAGTGCATGACACGATATTTTATTATTACTCTTATTTAAAGAAAACCCAAAAACTAACTTCCGCTATCGATTAAACGCAACTGCGGAAAAAGTCTCTTTAAGAAAATACTGGGGTTGCGAGTTCATCGGTGCCCATGAAATTCGATTCTGAGCACTAGTTCAAAAGATAGAAAAAAACCCGCTCGTTCGTTCACTGAACGTACCCGAGCCAAACTTCGGAAATTGATTCCCGGCACACCGGGCCTTAGAATCAGGCACTGTCATAAAGTGCGTTCCTGAAAAATTCCAAAGAAAAGTTAGGAAAAAAAATTTCCCTTGAAATTCTGGGTCTTTACATTACTCCCACCTCAGGGCTTTACATCCTCATAAAGCTTTAACATAAACTAGGGATACAAAAATGGTACTGAGCACGCATCTGAGCCTTCTGCTCCAGTGTGCTCACCTGGAGGTTCATGTACTGCCTGTGAAAGCGCACCTGAGGAATAGGCCGTCCTTGAAGGATCTGCTCCTGTCGATCCTTGATCCCCACTGGAACCTCCATGAAAGACACTCCATCTCCATCGTCCAGCTCCTCATGGTCGATGATATGCGAAGGGTCGAGCACGTATCTCCTCAGTAGAGATGCGTGGATGTCGTCGTGCACCTGGTGCAACTGGGGTGGATGGTTCAAGTGGTAAACCACCCCGCCTACCCAGCTGAGGACCTTGAAAGGTCCGTTGAACCTCGGAGACAACTTTCCACCTTGGACACATCTCCATAAACCTCGTCGAGGTGAGACCCGTATAAGGACGTGATCGTCATCCTCGAACTCCAGAGGTCTCCATTTTCTGTTAGAACTGAAACTCAAAAGACTGCTACCACGAGGTTATGGTTGACTGACTCAAGAGTGATCGGTCGCACCCCCATGTTAAAGAGTTTATCTCGTGCTGCCTGAGGTTTTCTTTTTCACCGACCAAGGAAAACCCATCCCGATGTTTGCCTAAAACCGTCAATTTGAGTATGAACAGTTATTGCCCATTCCATACTCAAACTAATGTCGTAAGACCTCGACGTTGCCACCAAGAGATTCCAACCGGAACTCTCGCCTCGAGGGTCTGACCACACCGTCGGCGTAAGTTTGATTATCGAGTCTCCTCCCAAGGTATCTCCAGACGTGAGGGTCAAGTCCACGGCATACCGGAAACTCTAGGTCTGGGACAAGATTTGTGAAAGTGATGAATGATTTATATCGACTTCTTTTACTACAGCATCTAGTAGTGGACATAGACTGTCCCTTGAATCATTTTGAGAGCCATTGGGTCACACTCCTTGACCCCATGCAGCCGCACTCTTCCTCTGACCTCCAGCTCCCTGAGCCTGGCTGGGATAACTAAGGAGTGTGGTTGTATCATGTTAAGATGTATACCACCTCATACTGCTCTCCTAGCTCTGCCTCCACGTCTGCTGCTTCGCAGAATCATCTATCCTTAAAGCTTCCACTTCTTGAAACATTTAACAAGCCCGAGTCTCTATGACTGGCACCAGTTTCCTTTTTCTTACTGCACTGTGCAGTCTTCATCTGCTCTTGGATGACCTGGACCTTCTCTAGCCTCACAAGATCTGCTATGATTTCTTCTTTGTTGATAAGAGAAATCCAGTCTCATCTCCTGGATGAACAACAGTCTTTGCCTAATACAGTAAATCCCAACATGAAGGATGCATTCATGCCATGGATGACGTCGTAAGGCCTCGACGTAACTACCAAGAGATCCAACTTTCACTCTCGCCTCCAAGGGTCGAGTCACACTGTCGGCATCAGTGTGAGGTCACGGGGTCTCCTACAGTAGAAATCTCGAATGTGAGGGTCAAGTCAATAGTTTTAACCGGGACCACTAAGTAACAACCAAAAAAATGACAGTAAAGCAAACAAAGATAAGTGTCTTTTTATTATTGCAGCTCATAATACAAAGACAAAAATACAACAGAAACATGGAACTAGAAGTACAAAGGACATATCCACTAGTTCCTCTCATGTCCACATGCTCTCGGAGCTCTACTGCCTTGTCCACTGCTCGGCTGTTGCTCAAGCACTCATCGATGTTTCGGCCTCAGTGGCTCCTCCAACGCCTGCGGATCAACTGTACGAGGAGTCGTACAGTCACATGCCAGGTGACCCTTTCCGCCGCAGGAGTAACACAAACTATTTTTGGCACGCCTGGCTCTAACCCCGCCCCGAGTGCCCCACACCACCGGTCCTAAAACCCGAGATCGGCCAACTGCTGCTCTGGTCCTCCTAGACCTCTGCATCATCTGTCTACTACCCACAGATGACTCGGCTACTGATCTAAAATCCTGCGGCAAAGGCATATGTTCCTGTACACGCTTGGGGTATAGAGCTACTGGCACAAACTCCACCCTGAAGAAGGTCTCGAAGTCTTCCCATGTGAAGGCCATCCCGTCGCAAAACTGGAACAAGTGGCTCCACCACCTGCCTACTGCTGCCTGAAGAAGGATGGAAGCAAAGATCACCATGAGGTCTTCCAGCATCCCCACTAGCCTGAAGTCTCTCACAACAGCCTCCAGCCAATCCTCAGCCGCCTGGGGGTCCGTCTCTCCCCGAAACCTTGGTGGCCTCTGGCGCTGGAACTCGTGTAGTGCACTCAAGTGGCGTGCATCGCCTACTGTTGGGACTGGTGGCATCGGTGGCCCAATGTATGGTAGTACCGCTGGTGCCTCAACTGCAAGAGGGCCCTGTACCGAAGCCTCGTCACTCGGCAAGCTGTCAGTACCCACGTCCCTCTGGGCTCTAGCTGGTCGTCCGAGAAAAGGCATCCTGAAAGAAACAACGTGAAACAGTCAAATGATTATACCTGGTGAGCTAACCTGGTTCGAGCTGTTTTAAGGGATAAACCTTTGAAAACACACACGCAATCAGTGTTTTCGTGCACAAAGCTGGAAATCAGTTGTCAGGGTCCTGGTGTATGGATAGGTCGGCCGCGCTCACCAAAACTGGACTCCCTGAACTGAAAACCACACTCGGTACCCTTAACACTATTGCTTCACAGAAAGAAAAATGTTGGAGTAATAAGTTCTGCGGTAGAACCGACTCCTCTGATACCAATTTGTCACGACCCATCCTCGGGGCCCGTGCCATGACTACCCCATGCCCGCCTTCCATAGGCCAGGGGATGACGACTAGCACCAAAGGCGTAAATCCCGATAACTGGGAAGGCATTGCCTTTATAAAAGAAAACAAGCACCACAGAGTAAGAAAGCGGAAAAAGTAAACACTGAGTACAAGAGAAGTGCTGAAAAGTAAATGGGCAATAATACAAACCCAAAAGGATGTACAACTACAACTAAACAAGTACAACAGAAAAGATAACACCTGGAAGGATGGAAGTGGCTCCTGGGTCGTCCTTTTCGGATCCTACCTGAAGGGTAGGTATAGATGGCGCAGCTTCTGGTCGTCCACCATGGATCCTACCTGAAGGGTAGGTACAGATAGCCTCCTCCACGCTCTAGTCCGTCAACCTCCTCCGTGTGTCGTCTCGTTGTGTAGTCCACCTCCGGGTACTGACTCGTCGTGTAGTCCACCTCCGGGTACTGACTCGTCATGTAGTCCACCTCTGGGTATCGTCCAGTCCTCGAACACTCAACTTCCGTCAGCACTGCCTGTCGTCTGCAACCAACACAACGAGGTGCGAGCATAGCCCGTGCAGGGGTGAGTATAACGATACTCAGTAGGTACCCCGAGACCCTTAAGGTCTCACTAAACCAATAAGGATAACCACGAACAAGATCTCAACAGATAACCTCTACTTAGGTATATGCCCATACATATGCCTATGTTATCAAGTAACCCATCTCAAACATGAGGAATCACAAGGATCATGAAATCCACGGATAACCACTACCCAGGTATATTCCCATACATATACCTATGTTAACAAGTGACCCATCTCAATCATGAGGTAAAAAAAAGTTTAAAAGTCTCAGCTCAAACCAGGATTTTCATTATCAAAACCGTAACTGCTGAAGAGATCCGTCTCGGGAGTGTACAGTGGTCCTGTCATGACTACAAGTTACTGCTCACTAACCTAAGACTGCTGAGGTTCTCCTCTTGTCGAGTTCCGCGGGTCAGCCACCCAAACACAGTAGTTCTTCCCGCCGGGGTATGTCACCCTAACACAGTAGTGCACACCCCCAAGTAGCCTCCTGATGTACTCTCCAGACGAGTACCGCATGTCTGCACTGTCACACAGGTAGTGCTCCATCCGCCATGGGTCTGCACCTCAGAATGTAGTGCTCCGTCCACTGGGCTAGTTGAATCATTCCAAGTCAAGTCGGTCAAGCAGTCGTCAGGTCTCAGTCGGCTACACGGTCTCCGTACTCCGCACGCTCGTCTCTAGGAGGGTCCGCTCCACAAGCTACAGGTCGATACTCCAAGTATCTCAAGGTCCCAAGAAGAAGTATCTCAAAGGACCGCCTCGTCATAGGGGTCTCAACGCAACAGACGACGCGTCAATCGGACGCCCGGTCAGTGAGCTTCTAGCCTTTTCATCCCAGGGGCCCGGTTGGTTTCGTGAGCAAAACAATCCCGGTCGTATCTCAACTGTACCCCGAACTCTCATAGGGTATACTCATAGGGACTGTTTCTCAACGTGATCACCAACGCCGCTAACGGTTCGTCAAACGGACGTCCAGTCTGAAAGATATCAGCTTTTCCGTTCCAAGGTCCCGGTTGGATTTCGGGTGCGATCCAACCCGGCCACTATCCAAATGTATCCAAAACTAAGGCGAAGTATGCCAAAAGTTCTGTCTCATCAAGATGAATTCAACGAAACAGATGGCGCGACTATCGGACGCCCGGTCTGTGAGTTGTTGGCTTCTTCGTTTCAGGGGCCCGGTTGGTTTCGTGAGCGAACCAACCCGACTGCACTCCGACGGCATCCAAACCTCGAGCTGAGTAATCCAAAAGATCCGCCTCATGTAGAGGAATCCATCAGAATTGACGGAACGTCAATCGGACATCCAGAACCCAAGTTACGAGCGTTTCCGCTCCGAACGCCCGGTTGGTTCCGTATCCGAACCAACCCGGCCATATGCAAAGTAATTCGAAACCTTGAGTGCGATATACCGAAACGACCTTCTCGATCCAAGGATCGTGTTGCCGCTGACGGCGAGTCGTTTGGAGGCTCGTAGCTCATGTTACGGGCTTTTGACCGAAAGTGGTCCGAAAACGGGGGTCTGTGCCCGGCCCGACCCCCCTGGGTCGGCCGAACCGGGTCGACCCGACCCGGTTCCGACCCAGCTGGGCCCGGCCCTGCCCGGCCCGACTCTGTCCGGCTCGGTCCGGTCTGACCGGCCGGCCGCGGCTCGGCCAGCGTGGCCGAGCCAAAACACGGAGCGGGTTGTCCCCCGCCCGCCGCTAATTGAGGTCGGCGGTGAACCGCCGACCGCCTCCCTTCCGGTGGCGCACCGCCGCTGCCGCGTTCCGCGGACCACCGGATGCGATCTGATGGTCCGTTTCTCCTACTGTCTTCGCCTATGGTCCTCCCGAGACCCGACCTTCACTGCGGAGGCCTCAAAATTTCCTTGCGGCCTCGTTTGTCGTCACCCGTCAATCCGCATGTCAAAAACGAGACGCGCCGTCTTCGTGGTTCTCCGGCGTGGCGTGATGGCGCCGCGCCCCTTCACTGCGGCCCGACTCCGTCCGCGGATGTCTTCGGTTTTCTTCGACACGGCACGATGGTGTCACGTCCCTGAATTCCTTTCCATGGCGCGGCGCGACGACACCGCACATATCTACCGCATGAAACCACGTGGTGCGACGACACCACGCTTCCTCGTACCAACCACAAAGAAAAAAGAAGGAGGGTCGGCCGTGTTCGTGCGGTCCGGCCCCCCTCAAGTTATTTTTTATCATTTGGTTTCAAACCAAAAAGTTCAAATTCGATAACAAATGGTTTTTAACCACGAAGATCATGAAGTCGGAAATCTCGAACAAATATAAATAATTGAATACAAACCCCTACTTTGGGTATAAGCCGATCGGAAGGAGGCGTCGTCGTTCGAGGTTCGTCGCGGTATGGCGTCGTGAGGATGACGACGTCGAAGGGGGACATCGGCGTTCGTCCGACTCGATGGAAGGGGAAGCCATCGTCGCTTGCTACACGATTCCGCTTCCAAGATTGTTCGTCGATCCGTTGACGATGAAGGGGAAGAAGAAGATCCGTTGAAGAGTCTCTCCACGGAAGGGGAGAAATTCCGTTGAAGGAAAATGAGCGTTCTTTGTCAGAGGTGGCGCGTTCTTCGTTCGCGAAGATAAGCTTCTTCCCAAGTGTTGGGCGTCGCGGTACTTTACCAGTGCTCCGTCGCTTGTTGAAGCCGTCCCCAAACCCTCTACCAAGATCCCTATATATAGGAGGGGGGAGAGGTATGTAACCATTGTGGTTATATAAGATTTTTTTTAAAAAAGGGGTCGGGTGAAATAAATTGCTTTGACGCAATTTATGAGGTCCGTTGGCACCACTTAAGAGGGGAGGGTGCCAAGGAGTTTCTCCCAATTTAATGGGGAGTTGAGGAATGAAGAGGCTCTCCCTCATCAATGAGGGAGAGTTGAGAGGTTTCCTCTCCTCCCAATAATAGGGGGTTAAGCCCTGTGTGGTCGCTACCATAATAAACCACCCATGGGAGGTTTAGTTCGAGTGGGACCCACCACCATAACCTCTCAAGGGAGGTTAAGGTGGTGTGGCCCCACCTCCAACCTCCATGAGGAGGTTTCAACCACCACACTCCCAATGGTGGCTGAAATAAAATAAAGTGCATGGAACGCTATTTTATTATTACTCTTATTTAAAGAAAACCCAAAAACTAACTTCCACTCTCGATTAAACGCAACTGCGGCAAAAGTCTCTTTATGCAAAAACCGTCTTTGCGAGTTAATCGGTGCCCTCAGAATTCAATTCCGAGCACCGGTTCCAAATTTATAAAAAACCCGCTCGTTCGTTCACTTAACGTACCCGAGCCAAACTTCGAAAATTGATTCCGGGCACACCGGGCCTCGGAATCAGGTGCCGTCAGAAACTGCGTTCTTGAAAAATTCCAAAGAAAAATTAGGAAAACAAATTTCCCTTGAAATTTCCAGGTCTGTACATATTTATCCATTATGTAATGAATAAATCAAGCATAATTTGTAAATAAATAATCCAACATTCCATGAAATGATATTGGATAATGTAATAATTGAGTTAATAAGACTGATGAAGATCACTAAAGGTAAGTAAAACAACTACCCTAGCTATTATATATTTATGGGATGGTAAATATCTCAACATTAAAGTGAGAGCATCACCCACTATAGAGTTATAACACTATACGACATAAAGGTGACAAAATAAGAATGATGTGGGTAAAAGAGTTTTAGTCATGTCATGAGTGGTGTATTATATATATGTATATATATTATATAGGAGAACCCCTTTTATAATTCCATTTTTTGAAATATAATATACTAAATTAATTAAAACAAATGTTATATATTAATACATGGGGTTACATTAATTGAAACTGTAACGACCCAAAGTTTTTAAATAGAAAATTCCCTTCTTATATATCTGTCATAAAAACACAAAATATTGAACTACTAAGTGATAAGTGACCTTTAAACATAATTTTGTCACCCCTATGTTTGGAATTTTAATAATCCGACATACACGGTTCTGCTCAAGATAGTTTTTGGTGTATAATGAAAGAAAAATAATTTCTGGTGAATAGTAACCTACCCTTATGAATAGTAACCTACCCTTATGAATAGTAATATGACCCTTGTGAATAGTTAATAAGAGTAACATTAACTATGAATAATAAAATAAAATTTAGACATCATAGAAAGTGATAATTTGACCTTAGTGAACGTTTTTGGTATTTTATAAGTAATAAATAATTAATTATAATTAATTAATTAATTTAAAAGAATATTTATTCCCCTGGAATGTATGCATATAGTATTTAATCAATGTCTAATAGTTTTTAGATAATTTTATAAGACCCTACGTAATTTTTGAAAGAACTATAAAATCAGTTTTAATCTTAAAAACTATTTTTATGTAAATTATGATTTTATTTAAATATTAAATTAATAATATATAGAAAATTATTTTTGAAAAATGGACTTCATTTTTGGATTCAACACATTGAAAAATGGTTGGGGTAAATTTTTGGGATTTTTCTGAGGTACTTGAATTTTTGATGAATAGTGGAATCCGATAATTCACAATAAAAGCTAAATAATGTATTAATTGAGTCATTGCTGATGTTATGCTGATGTAATCCCACTTGGTTCGGGATTAAATTATAAAATTACTATTATTGGTCATCCAAGACTCACTATTACTTTTCTTTGGTGGAATTAATAAACTAATCAATTTTATATTAAGGAAACCCCTCTCCCCTCCACTATAAAAGACACCCTTCACTCCCTCTTTTCCTCACACCTCTCAAGCTCCAATACATCTCTAAATTATGCCCAAAAACCTTCCCTAGCTCATTCCCCACGTCCAAAAGCTTCTGGTCTCATCAAAACACCAAGCCTAGCTTCCTTAAAGAGGATCTCGAGGGAAGGATTCTAAAGGTAATTTCTCTCTCTCTTCTTCTTTAATTTCCTTTCAAGTTCAAGTTCCTTTCTTGATCTCTCCCTACTTATCTTCATCCAAATTGTTTTTTAAATCCATTATTATATATATACTGTAATATTATGATTCTAATGTTATATTATATCACCCCACACCCTTTCCCTCTTCCTTTTATTTTATTAAAGAGAACGTTGTTCATGAGGTGTTAAATTTATCACCTTCAAAAACGTCATGTTCTCTTCTTGCATTTCTACCTTCAATCTGGTCATGAAACCATTTTATGGTTGAACTAGAATATTTTATATGTATTATCAACTATTTTAAGTTCTGGAAATAACCTATGGCCATATTACTATGTTTAATGATAAAACATGTTCGTTGTGATCCAAAAACTGCCCACATTAACCCAAATAACCATCATTAAAACCTTATCTAATGATTCGTTCACATGGATCTAATATAACTCATTATAAAATAATTAAATCTTCTTTAATATCATTAATAACATTTAATATCAATTCTGGATGTTTACCCATGATCTACCCAAACATCAATTTAAGAATACAAGTGGACCGCTCAAGAAAACCATGAAAACGTACATCCCGGATCAATGTTTTTAAACTCTATAATTCATCCAAAGGAACATAATATGAAATAATGAAACCAGAATGAACCCTATTAATGTATATAAGGTTCTAGAATTTCTAATTAATGAATATAATGTGATTATACAGGACATTAAAGAGAAGGAGGCATTCGAGTACAAGGTATGGGGAAATCTCAAACCCAATTTTCTTCCTTCGGGTTCTCCCTCTTTCACTCCATTTTTGATATGGTTACTCCTCAAAGATCTTTTGTTCATCATTTGCTTTACTTTTCTGGGATATAAATGTTTGTCACTATTTTTTTTTTCCATAAAAATCTTTTCCAAAAGAACTCTTCTTTCAAGATCTCACCTTTTTCCTCTCATTCAAGGTTTATGGTTCTTATATCAAGTATGTTGTTCCCTCTTTCTTTTGGGAACCCAAAGCTTATGAATGTGTTATTATAAGATGAACCCATTACTTTACATGGGTTATTTATGTACATGTTTGATATTTGTTCTATGTGGCAATCATGATAATGAAAATGTTATGATGTGACGGGTGCGCCCAGAATTATATAGCACAACATGAATGTTTAAATGTGACGGGTGCGCCCGGAATTAAATAGCGCCCCAATGCATTGGGTAAAGTGATTAATCTCATGAGTAAATGTGAAATAATGTGTGAACATGATGCTAGATTTGTTCACAATTATTTGTGGTATTTAACCACTAAGACATGATGTTTAATTTTTATGCATTTCCACATTTCAAGTCTATTATTTATGCTCCTCTCATGTTCATGATTATTTGCCTATGTCATGATTATGCTCACCCCATGATAAATTGTTCTTATATATCCACTTACTGGGCTTCTAGCTCACCACTTTTGATGTATATCCTCTGGTGGCTACATGTACTGTGGAGAGGACAAGTGCCACTAAGAAGCTAGTGAAGAAGAAGTTAAATAAATGTTTATGGTTGATGTTGTATTTGTCATGCATGGTCCTAGTTTTCCCAAGACACTAAACCTATGGATCCTCCATGTGTAATATTATTATGTTGATTATATTTGAAATGATGTAATATTAATGTAAGAAAAGGCCGTGTCTCTATAGTTGGTATCAGAGGAAAGGTTTAGTTATTTTGGGAATTATGATTAGTAAACCCTAAAGAAAACCACTAGCATGAGACTAAGTACAAATATGCACAAAAGGATATTTACCTAGGGATCCCATATGTTATTTTTTTGGTATAATTGTTTAAATGGAAATGTTATTCATGAATTTTTTACTTATGTTTTGTTCTAACCTTTTCTATTTTAGAAAATGGTGGAAACCAGGAGAAATCAGGCCAACAACTCTGGCGAAGGCCAATGCAACGATTGCCCAAACGACATCACCAATGATTTTGGAGGTGGAGTTCAAAACTTCATGGCGGTGCTTACCCAATTATCTCGGGTTGTGAATAATAACCATAATAATGGGGAACATCCTCCTTCACCAAAGAGTGAGCAACTAGCTATCTAATGTTTTATGTGGCAACGACCACCGATGTTTTTTGGATCTTCTGATCCACTAGTTGCGGAATAATGGGTCAACTCCATGGAGAGGATCTTTTATGTTGTTCACTGTTCCGAGATGGAGAAGGTGACTCTAGCCGTTTATCATCTAGATGGAGAAGATGATCAATGAGGGGATTTGATTAAGAACACCAAGCCAAGGGATGAAATTGAAGAGATGGAATGGGAAGACTTTAAGATAATGTTTCTTAATAAGTACTTCCCATGAACTCTTCGCACAAATATGGAGACAGAATTCATAGAACTCAAGGAAAAAGAAGGAGAATCTATCATAAACTATGAGGCAAATTTCACAAGGCTCGCAAGGTATGCTTCGGGTTTTGTTATCAACAATGATAGCAAAATTTATAGATTCTTTAGTGGATTAAAACCACATCTTCGAAAGGCTCTTGCAATTCGAGACTTTGGGAGTTATGAAGAAGTTGTTCAGTGTGCTCTCATAGTGGAGATGGAGTTTGGAGAATGGTCCCATGGCTATGGTGATAAGAAAAGAAAGATGGAGTTTCAAGGTGGTGGATCTAGTGATAAAGATGAGAAGAAAACACAACGACCCACATGCCAAAAATGTGGGAAGTTGCACCATGGTAACTGCCTCAAAGGTACAGAGAAATGCTTTAAGTGTGGGAAGGAAGGACACCAAGCTCACGAGTGTCGAAAAGACATGAAAAGGAAGGATAATGTAGCCGATGAAAGGAAAGAACCACTCGTGGTTCAATGCTACAATTGTAGGGAGCTAGGGCACTATTCAAATGAGTTCACTAAACCTCGTGATCTTGAGGGTAATCCGCGCCAACAACCACCAAAGCCAAAGGAACAAGGGAAGGCTTATTCCATCACTACTGCGGAGGTGGAACATGATAATGAAGTCGTACAATGTGCACTACCTATTTACTCAAGAATGGAAAAAGCATTATTTGATTCTGGTTCTACACATTCCATTATATCTTGAAAGTTTACTAGAACTATAGAATCGAAGCCTCGAAACCTTGAAGTAGAGATATCTGTAAAAACACCAAGTGGTGAAATCATTGCAACCCAAGTGTTTGAATCTTCTCCTGTTGACGTATGTGGAAAGATTCTTCCCGAAAATCTCGTAATACTTCCCTTGGTGGATTTCGACGCTATAATGGGAATGGATTGGCTCTCTTTATATAGAGCGCATATCAACTGTCGGGAAACGGAAATATATTTTCATATTCTGAACCATCCCATGCTCCTCTACAAATGAAAGGAAGATCATGAATATCCTTTAAAAAATCCTTTAATGGTGTGGGTGATGATTCCCTATGAAGAAGCATACCTCACCCAAATGGTTGAGTCGAAGGAAAGTTCCAACCTTAAGGAAATTCCAATTTTGAGGGAATACAGTGATGTATTTCCCGAAGAGTTACCCGGAATTCCCCCAGATCGTGAGGTAGAGTTCTAAATTGAACTCATGCCTGGAGCTACTCCTATCTCGAAGTCCCCTGTAGGATGGCTCTTATCGAATTGGAGGAGTTAAAGAAGCAGTTGCAAGAGTATCTGGAAAAAGGGTTCATACGCCCTAGTGCATCGCCTTGGGGTGTGCCAGTGCTCTTTGTAAAGAAGAAGGATGGAACCATGCGGCTGTGTATCGATTATCGGGAACTCAACAAGATCACCATAAAGAACAAGTATCCTCTCCCATGGAATGATGAATTGTTCGATCAGTTAAGAGGAGCGCAATACTTCTCAAAGGTGGATCTTCGTTCTGGATATCATCAAGTAAGGGTGAAGAAGGAAGATATTTAGAAGGCTGCCTTCCGCACAAGGTATAGGCACTAGGAGTTTTTGGTGATGCCCTTTGGACTTACTAATTCCCCTGCAATCTTCATGGATTTGATGAATAGATTCTTTAGACATTACCTCGACAAATTTGTGGTAGTGTTTATCGATGATATTCTCATCTACTCCAAGAGAAAGGAGGAACATGAAGAACATCTAAGACTTGTGTTGGTGATATTTAGAAAGGAGAAGTTGTACGCCATGTTCACCAAGTGTGACTTTTGGATGAATCAAGTCACGTTCTTGGGACATGTGATCACAAGAGAGGGAATTTCTGTGGACCCTTCAAAGACAAAGGCGATTGAAGAATGGCCCAGGCCCTCTAGAGTCACAGAAATCCATAGTTTTCTTGGATTAGCTAGGTACTATCGATGTTTTGTGAGAAACTACTCACGATTGTCAAGCCCGCTAACTAAGATAAAAAGGAAAGGGGTAAAGTATGTCTGGACGGATGCATGTGAGGGAATCTTCACGGAGCTAAAGAGAAGGCTGATCACTGCACATGTACTCACACTACCAAAAAGTGGGGAACATTTTGTGATATTCAACGATGCTTCAAAGAAAGGCTTGGGTTGTGTACTCCTGCAAAATGATAATGTGATAGCCTACGCCTCACGACAGATGAAGATCCATGAGCAGAACTACCCGATGCATGATCTAGAGCTAGCAGCCGTCATTTTTGCCTTGAAAATCTGGCGGCACTACCTTTATGGTGAAAAGTGTGACATATACACCGACAACAAGAGCCTAAAGTATATATTAACACAAAAGGAGCTCAACTTGCGTCAAAGGATATGGTTAGAGCTAATCAAGGATTACGATTGCTCTATTCACTATCATCCTGGGAAGGAGAACAAGGTAGCTGATGCTCTAAGTAGGAAAGAACCAGCTACTCTATCCATGTTGAGGATTGAGAAAGACCCTATCTTCTTGGATATGCAGAGGAGGGATTTGGGAGTCGTAAGGGCTGGGGATACATCCTACCTTTCCCAAATGATTGCGCAACCATCCATCCAATAGATGATTAAGGAATCACAAAGGGATGATGTGGAGATACAAAAGAGGATGAATGCAGTAAAGGAAGGGAAGCTGCAAGAGTTCCATATCAACGATGATGGTGTGATTCGGTTTGGAACGCGGATTTGTGTGCCTTCATCACCCGGAATAAAGAAGGAGTATTGTATAATGCACATAGCTCAACTATCTCTATTCATCCTAGAAGTACCAAGATGTATCGTGATCTCCGAGAACACTTCTGGTGGAATAACATGAAAAAGGAGATTGCGGAATATATATCAAGGTGCTTGGTATGTCAGCAAGTTAAAGCTGAGCAGAAAAAGTCCAAAGGTATGATGCATCCATTTCCTATACCCATGTGGAAATGGGAAAATTTTACTATGGACTTTGTCATGGGTCTCCCGAAAACGTCAAGAGGAAATAATGTGATATGGGTTGTGGTTGATCGACTCACCAAGACTTCCCATTTTATCGCTATTCGGGAAGACCTCTCACTTGAACAACTTGCAAGGATATATGTGAAGGAAGTGGTGAGACTGCATGGTGTTCCACTCTCGATTGTCTCTAACCTTGATCCAAGGTTAACATCTAAATTCTGGAGGAGCCTTCAACATGCTTTGAGTACTAAATTAAATTTCAGCACTGCCTATCACCCCCAAACCTATGTCCAGTCTGAAAGGACTATTCAGACGCTCGAAGATATGCTAAGAGCATACTCTCTATAATTCAAAGGTGGATGGGATCAGCACCTTCCATTGGTTGAGTTATCATACAACAATAGCTTCCACTAGAGTATTCAGATGGCTCCGTATGAAGCTCTTTATGGGAAGCGATGTAGAACTCCAATCTATTGGGATGAAGTTGGAGAAAGAAAGCTACTTGGACCCGATCTTGTGCAGGAGATGACTGAGAAGGTTCAAGTCATCCAGAAACACATCAAAGCTGCTCAATGTCGACAAAAGAGCTATGCTGAAAATCGTTGAAAGGACTTGTAGTTCGACATTGGAGATAAAGTCTTCCTTCGAATATCTCCATGGAAGAGAGTCATGAGATTTGGGAAGAAAGGGAAGATAAGCCCAAGGTACATTGGCCCCTTTGAGATCCTTGACCGTATAGGAGCCGTGTCCTGTCGTCTGGAACTTCCACCGAATATGGCTCAAGTTCATGATGTGTTTCATGTATCACTACTGAGGAAGTACATACCAGACCCCTCACATGTACTAAACTCAGAGGTGGTACAGCTGGATGATGATCTCTCCTATGAGGAGCAGCAGGTAAATTTTTTGGATCGAAGTGATAAGGTTCTACACAACAAGACAACCCGCCTTGTCAAATTGTTGTGGAGGAACCCGAAGTTTGAGGAAGCAACTTGGGAACCAGAAGAGGCAATGAAGGAGAAGTACCCTCACCTGTTTATGTAAAGTAAAATTTCGGGGGCGAAATTTCTTAAGGGGGGAAGAATATAACGACCCAAATTATTTCAATAGAAAATTCCCTTCTTATATATATGTCATAAAAACACAAAATAATGAACTACTATGTGATAAGTGACCTTTAAACAAAATTTTGTCACCCCTATGTTTGGAATTTTAAAAATCTGACATACACGATTGTGCTCAAGATAGTTTTTAGTGTCTAATGAAACAAAAATAATTTTTTGTGAATAGTAACCTACCCTTATGAATAGAAACCTACCCTTATGAATAGTAATATGAACCTTATGAATAGTAAATAAGAGTAACATTACCTATGAATAATAAAATAAAATTTAGACATCATAAAAAGTGATAATTTGACCTTAGTAAACATTTTTGGTATTTTATAAGTCATCAATAATTAATTATAATTAATTAATTAATTTAAAAGAATATTTATTCCCCTGGAATGTATTCATATAGTATTGAATCAATGTCTAATAGTTTTTAGACATTTTTATAAGACCCTACGTAATTTTTGAAAGAACTATAAAATCAGTTTTAATCTTAAAAACTGTTTTTTTATGTAAATTATGATTTTATTTAAATATTAAATAAATAATATTTATGAAATTATTTTTGAAAAATGGACTTCATATTTGGATTCTACACGTCGAAAAATTGTTGGGGTAAATTTTTGGGATTTTTCTGAGGTACTTGAATTTTTGATGAATAGTGGAATCCGATAATTCACAATAAAAACTAAATAATGTATTAATTGAGTCATTGCTGTTGTTATGCTGATGTAAGCCCACTTGGTTCGAGATTACATTATAAAATTACTATTATTGGTTATCCAAGACTTACTATTCCTTGTCTTTGGTGGAATTAATAATCTAATCAATTTTATATTAAGGAAACCCCTCTCCCCTCCACTATAAAAGCCACCCTTCACTCCCTCTTTTCCTCACACCTCTAATGTAGAGACCCAAAGCCTGACGTACACGGACATTACATTACTTTTGCGGAATAATTAGTACATAACAAAAACACACACACAAGGACTGTAATAGTTTAGTGTCTTTGGAAACTCGGAACGTAATCTTCTAATCGTGGTGAAAGATCTTCAGCATCTCCCATAAAGATCTTCCCTTTTTTTTACCTAAAACCTTTCTTTATATCCTGGGGAAAAGAAAACATAAAAGGGTGTGCTCAAATGCTCAGTAAGGGTAAACAAAAGAAATATCAATCACATCATATTCATAAGAACATAACATTTTGGAAATCATAACCTGCAAAAGAGAGCATAATTTCATAACATGGGATAAATCATGGCAGTGAAATGTAATCACAATAATCATAACTTAAAACATGAAACTTTGTGGAATTCACACATAATCATAGAGAATCATTTCTTGTTAGTCAAGACTCATTGCCAAGACTATCTTAGTGGACAAAGTCCCTTTCTGAATCGAGTAACCATCGTTTCAGTCCTGTTTCACTGAACCAGTATAACCTACCATTCCAGCCATGTCTATCTCATGAGATATAAAATCTTTACCCAATGCATTGGAGGGAGATATAGGTCCCACCCATCTCTTAATGATGCCATTCTTATGTGTGCCACAAAATCATAAACCATACATCATAGCATAACCCATGTAATAAAAATGGGATTCTTAAACAACATGACATCATAAAACAATTCATATAAGATAAAGGAATTCATAAACATATTTCCATCACAACATAATAAAATCCATGTAATAATAGGGATAAAAACAGAACCCTTTATTATCTTTGATGGAAAATAAATTTGATAAAACACTTGAACTCCATTCTTGAGGAAAATATCCTTTCTCCTTTAAAAACACTTTTCTTTTCATAACATGTCATACAACTTTAAAATAAAAGAAGTTGATTAAAAATAAACTTGAAAACTTGTAAAGGAAGCTTCTTGGAAATAATGTTTTAAAAATCCATTCATGTCGTATAAGTTAAAAAAACATTCTTCTCGTACTTTTGCCGAAAAAGTCAAAAATTTCCTCGTACGAAAAATGACAAAAGATTCCTTTCATACATATTACTAAAAACTCACCTAAGGGTAAAAATGGATTTAAAAAAATTGTAGTTGGATGGAAATAATATTACATATTGATGAAACATGGATGTGGATGATAAAATACACCCCAGTAAATACTTACGAATAAACAATCTCGGATAAAAATGAGATTGTGATATTTCCCTTACCTTAGGTCCGATTTGCTTCGTAAGTGTCCGAACCTCCTGTATAATGATTTAAATCATGTTATTGAATTATTACAGAATCATATTCATTGTTATGATATCATATATGGTTCACTTATGACATTATATTACCCGTTCTTTTGTAAATTCCATGTTAAAGAAGCGTTTTGGGTAAAATCGTTTCATTTATCGTAGGTGTTTTGACTTGTTGTTCTTGACATTATTATTACTTATATCATGATTTACATACTTACAGAATATAAAATTTGATTTATATATCATATATATTCAGTATATATATATATAATAGATAGATAAATGAAATGAAAAACACCGTTCATGGAGACGGTAGTCCGTACGTACGCATGAACGCTGTATTTCTTTCTTTATTGTCTTGAATGGAAGTAAGTAGATGACATACATATATATATATACATAAATACAATATCATTATTATGTCATATATTTCATTAGTACTTATTATATATACTTTATAATCATTCATGAATGGTAAATCATTAAGAATGAATCTCATCGCGTCGTGGAGACGGTATTCCGTACGTACGCACGAGCGATGATATCATTTCCATAAATATTGAATTGAATTGGAGTGGATTATACAATATATCAGAATAAATATGATGTTGTAATAACTATGTATAGTTATTCTTTACACCATTATACCCATCCATGTAAGGTGGTGGTGGAAAATAGATTACACCACGGCGTGGAGACGATATTCCGTACGTACGCACGCGCGGTGATTTCTTTTTCCGTAGGATGGATAGATGGTGAAATAGGGTTGTTTCATACTTATAATAACATATCAGTATATGAGTGATACTGATGTTATTACTTCATAATGAAACAACCTAAGAAGAAGAAGTGGAAGAAAAAATAAAGATGAAAGAATTGGTAATGGTAATTACCTCTTCTTTGAAGCGCCTCTTTGAGACCTCCTCTTAGGGAACTAAAATTGGTCTTTGAGGAAGACCAGAACCTCTAGGATGTTTCTAGGGAAGTGGAGAAGAGATTTTGGCAGGGGTTGGCCGAGCTTGAGTGCTCAAATTGGTGTGAGGAGGAGGGGGAGGAGGTGTCCTTTTATAAGGGAGGAGAGGGGCACCTTAAGAATATCTCAAAATATTATTTTATATTAAAGTCAAAATCGGTTTATAATGGCTACAAAGGGTCTTATTTCGAAGATAAGGTGGGGATGGGTCGAAATCCTATCAACCAATAAGATTTAGACAAGTTTAGGGTATTATTTTAACCTTATCAATTAGATTTAACTCTAAGTTAAATAATTTAACTTTTACCTTGTCTTTTTGTTTTCTTTCACTATATGGTTAATAAACTTACTATAACATGCCAAACGAACCCCAAATTGTTTATTATTAATATATATATCCTTATCTAAGTCATTTGGCCTAACCTTAGATTTTTAGTAATAAAATAACAATTAATAATATAATATTTGATTTAAAAACTATTTTGTGTCAATTTTGACACTATTTGATATATGATTTTTGTGAAAGTCATAACAGAATTATATGTTCGAACCAAGTTGATTAAATCAACATTAATATATCATAGTAACCTAGAAAATTAGTGGAATTCATAAAAAGTCTTAAATTTCATTTATTTTGGTATTTATATTATCAATTATGTCAATATTTCATTAATAAGATAATTACTACATCATCTTTGTGTCATAAATAAATTAAATTATTTGATGTCTAAAAATTACAAATAAAATACCATCATGTAGGAAATATTTTTAGATTTCTAATGAATATTTACAATCGAATTTATCTTATGTATAACCCCATATTATAAATGATTTACTTATTAAACATTGATTTTAACTATTTTAACCCTTCTTTAAATAAATTAATAATAAATGTCCTAATCTAATCCAAGTGGGCCTAAATGGTCATATTTTATTTCTAAGTTTGTTTTTGGTCGAATTACACTTGTCCAATAGAATTAGGACATGTGTTAGGGTAATATTAATATCATATTTACCCTTAGTTACCCTATTTACTATTAACCGCGGTAAAAAAAGTAAAAAGTTACTATTCACCAAAAAATTATTTTCATCTCATTGAACCACATTTTAGTCCTTGATATTAACCGTGTCTCTCGGATTTTCGAAATTCCATTCACAGAAGCGGTAAAATTAAGTTTTATGCAAAATTCCGTTTTTAACCTACCACTTAGTGGTTTCACTATTCATCAAAAATTGAATGTTTTAAGAAAAATGCCAAAATTTCATCCTAAGCTATATTTCATACTCCGAATTCAAAAATGAAGTCTATTTTACCAAATTCATAACATAGAAGTTGAATTAATTAATTTTATAATTAAATCCCACTGTTAAAAAAAATAGCGTGTTTTTTTAAGAAACAAAATCTATCAAAAGATTGACACTTGATTATGTCTGGTTTAAATGTGAAATTACAACCAATGACCAACATTGTATTAAATTGTAAAAATATATTCTAAATATACTTTAAAACCACTCAAACTATTAATTATTTCGATTAAAAAATTTGTTTTTAATTATAATTTAGTAATTTTCACTATTCATTAGAATATGAAAGTTATCCGAAAAGTACCAAAATTTCACCTTAGGCTAAATTCGATACTCCAAATCCAAAAATGAAGTCCATTTTGAGAGCTAAAATTTCTAAAATTTAAAAAGTGGTTATTACTATTCATAACGGCTAGTTTTAATAATATTTTAATAGCATATTGTTGTTTCGTGAAACTCAGTATTGCGTACTACACACGCTATCGAGGAAGGTTGTGATTGCGTGTAATCAAGGCAAGTCAAGGATGCATATTGTGTAAGATCCTTTTGGTGTAGCGTACAACACAAGACATTAATAAAATTAAAATGAATATTTTTCATAAAATCTCGGGTTGTTACATTCTACCCCCCTTAAAATTAATTTCGCCCTCGAAATTCCTCGGGGTTATAAATGGTTTACTATTCGAAAGTTTATTTAATAGAAACCCACATCGTAAAAAGGAATATCAAAACCAATCTTTAAAAACAAAAGTATGAAACGTAACGGTTACCCAAATAAACTAATCACTGGGTTTCCACATAGGTGAAAATATGGGTATGGAAGAGAAATCTATCCATCATGTTCTGATAGAGAGTGGTAGAGAACATGGCTATGGAAAAGCCAGCAATCACAAAGCCATAAATTTGTGACGATCTAAGGTACCATCTGATTCATCAGGAATAAGATCACTAGGACAACATTTTTGGTTTTCAATATCATTTCCCTAAAGTTGAAAATTCGAATTAGAATAAATACATACTTTATTTTGGTACAATCTCACTGTTATTCCTGCCTTGAAAAATTTTCACTTCAACTCTTAAATAAATGAAGTTGAATTTGTTATTCGTGAAGTGTTAGCAGATCATGTGATAGAATGACGGGTCATTCCATCTGTCTCAAACAAAAGGTTAGAAAAAGTTATTAAATATACATAGGTCATTCTATAGTGAGATTAATCATATATGGTTCCTAAAATTGACTTATACTTCATATAGCATACTTCTTAATATAATAAAACTAGTTTCTACTAAACAGGGACTTCCTGCAGGCCAGTGGTAGGTGATAAAGGCCGGTCGCACTTCGGTTGTGGGTTCGATTCCCGCAGCCTTGTCCGACGCGATGGGCTGTCGCCCGTCCTGCAGGTTGTCCTTTTTCTAAAACTACATTACTATAACATCACATAAATAATATCGAAAAACAAACAATACTAACTTATGTCCAACATAATTCATTCCAATCCTTAGGCTTATCCATAATACTGCAGTCCACTCTCATAACATAGTGAAAACGATTACCAGAGATTTAATACCATCGTTGGTCCCCATATATCATAAGATATGTTTTGTTGGTCACATTCCAAACATTCAAAGTCATTAATCATGTATTCTCTTGAATAACTTAGTGAAAACATGAATGCAGTTTAAAGTTAACACTTTCCACATACCAAAATCCTCAAAATTCAATATACTCAAACCATGATATCACTTAGTCCTTATATCAATCATGAGCTCATGCATACAATCAAACATCTCATTATCGTATTATCCCTTCATTATGCGCATATCATCTACTTTCCAAAAATACCTCAATCACTTCGAATACCATATTAGACCAATACATAAATATTCCAATACACCATAAAAGTACCTCAACAACATTATTCTTGAATACCAATATATAAACACTTCAGTCCATCCACTTTAATGACTGTCCTGGAATAATTCCTTCCTTGATTTAGAAGTATCTTTTCAGGTCAGGGCATTGAGTTGGGTAATGCCCATGTTCTCCACAAATAAGACATTGAACTCCATAACAATCTGTCACTCTATGACCCTTTTCTCCACACAGATAACATCGGTCCCTCCATTTGAGGTATTCCTCAAGGTTCTTCTTCCCTTCTTTATAAATCTTAATCTTCCTTTCTTTATGCTCCTCAACATGCGAACATGCATAATAGTTTATCTTCCCCTTCTTTGATGAATTAGTCATACCACTAAATTTCACCTTGTTAATCATATATCGCGATGACTGATTCGGCATAATCACAATATCTTTATCTCTAGGAATCACACAATTTTGTTGCTCATAGTCACCAATTTGTCCATTGGATTCAATGTTAACCAAATTCTTTCTGGTTCCCTCCGTTAAATAAAAACAAAATGAATTTTGTGAGAGGCGAAATCATGCTAGGGAAGACAACATAGTAAAGGGGGAGCACCCTCAATATCTAACATCTTAGGTTAAATTATAAGATCGTTACCGTAGTTCTAGGACTATATCCTATACGTATACTTATCCTTAGGGGCATCCCTAGACATACCTTAGAAATATCTCTAGGGATCTCACTAACGTTTTCGCATCCTAGTTTCCAAAGGTTGACTAAACCTTTCCTCTGATACCAAATGTAGAGACCCGAAGCCTGACGTACACAGACATTACATTACTTTTGCGGAATACTTAGTACATAACAAAAACACACACACAAGGACCGTAATAGTTTAGTGTCTTTGGAAACTCGGAACGTAATCTTCTAATCGTGATGAATGATCTTCAGCATCTCCCATAAAGATCTTCCCTTTTTTTTTACCTAAAACCTTTCTTTATATCCTGGGGAAAAGAAAACATAAAAGGGTGAGCTCAAATGCTCAGTAAGGGTAAACAAAAGAAATATCAATCACATCATATTCATAAGAACATAACATTTTGGAAATCATAACCTGCAAAAGAGAGCATAATTTCATAACATGGGATAAATCATGGCAGTGAAATGTAATCACAATAATCATAACTTAAAACATGAAACTTTGTGGCATTCACACATAATCATAGAGAATCATTTCTTGTTAGTCAAGACTCATTGCCAAGACTATCTTAGTGGACAAAGTCCCTTTCTGAATCGAGTAACCCTCGTTTCAGTCCTGTTTCACTGAAACGGTATAACCTACCATTCCAGCCATGTCTATCTCATGAGATATAAAATCTTTACACAATGCATTGGAGGGAGATATATGTCCCACCCATCTCTTAATGATACCATTCTTATGTGTGCCACAAAATCATAAACCATACATCATAGCATAACCCATGTAATAAAAATGGGATTCTTAAACAACATGAAATCATAAAACAATTCATATAAGATAAAGGAATTCATAAACATATTTCCATCACAACATAATAAAATCCATGTAATAATAGGGATAAAAACAGAACCCTTTATTATCTTAGATGGAAAATAACTTTGATAAAACACTTGAACTCCATTCTTGAGGAAAATATCCTTTCTTCTTTAAAAACACTTTTCTTTTCATAACATGTCATACAACTTTAAAATAAAATAAGTTGATTAAAAATAAACTTGAAAACTTGTAAAGGAAGCTTCTTGGAAATAATGTTTTAAAAATCCATTCATGTCGTATAAGTTAAAAAAAACATTCTTCTCGTACTTTTGTCGAAAAAGTCAAAAATTACCTCGTACGAAAAATGACAAAAGATTCCTTTCATACATATTACTAAAAACTCACCGAAGGGTAAAAATGGATTTAAAAAAATTGTAGGTGGATGGAAATAATATTACATATTGATGAAACATCGATGTGGATGATAAAATACACCCCAGTAAATACTTACGAATAAACAATCTCGGATAAAAATGAGATTGTGATATTTCCCTTACCTTAGGTCCGATTTGCTTCGTAAGTGTCCGAACCTCCTGTATAATGATTTAAATCATGTTATTGACTTATTAAAGAATCATATTCATTGTTATGATATCATATATGGTTCACTTATGACATTATATTACCCGTTCTTTTGTAAATTCCATGTTAAAGAAGCGTTTTGGGTAAAATCGTTTCATTTATCGTAGGTGTTTTGACTTGTTGTTCTTGACATTATTATTACTTATATCATGATTTACTTACTTCCAGAATATAAAATTTAATTTATATATCATATATATTCAGTATATATATATATATAATAGATAGATAAAGGAAATGAAAAACACCGTTCATGGAGACGGTAGTCCGTACGTACGCATGAACGCTGTTTTCCTTTCTTTATTGTCTTGAATGGAATTAAGTAGATGACTTCAATATATATATATATACATAAATCCAGTATCATTATTATGTCATATATTTCATTAGTACTTATTATATATACTTTATAATCATTCATGAATGGTTAATCATTAAGAATGAATCTCATCGCGTCGTGGAGACGGTATTCCGTACGTACGCACGAGTGATGATATCATTTCCATAAATATTGAATTGAATTGGAGTGGATTATACAATATATCAGAATAAATATGATGTTGTAATAACTATGTATAGTTATTCATTACACCATTATACCCATCCATGTAAGGTGGTGGTGGAAAATAGATTACACCACGGGGTGGAGACGGTATTCCGTACGTACGCACGCGCGGTGATTTCTTTTTCCGTAGGATGGATAGATGGTGAAATAGGGTTGTTTCATACTTATAATAACATATCAGTATATGAGTGATACTGATGTTATTACTTCATAATGAAACAACCTAAGAAGAAGAAGTGGAAGAAGAAATAAAGATGAAAGAATTGGTAACGGTAATTACCTCTTCTTTGAAGCGCCTCTTTGAGACCTCCTCTTAGGGCACTAAAATTGGTCTTTGAGGAAGACCAGAACCTCTAGGATGATTCTAGGGAAGTGTAGAAGAGATTTTGGCAGGGGTTTGCCGATCTTGAGTGCTCAAATTGGTGTGAGGAGGAGGGGGAGGAGGTGTCCTTTTATAAGGGAGGAGAGGGGCACCTTAGGAATATCTCAAAATATTATTTTATATTAAAGTCAAAATCGGTTTATAATGGCTCCAAAGGGTCTTATTTCGAAGATAAGGTGGGGATGGGTCGAAATAATATCAACCAATAAGATTTAGACAAGTTTAGGGTATTATGTTAACCTTATCAATTAGATTTAACTCTAAGTTAAATAATTTAACTTTTACCATGTCTTTTTGTTTTCTTTCACTATATGGTTAATAAACTTACTATAACATGCCAAAAGAACCCCAAATTGTTTATTATTAATATATATATCCTTATCTAAGTCATTTGGCCGATCCTTAGATTTTTAGGAATAAAATAACAATTAATAATATAATATTTTATTTAAAAACTATTTTGTGTCAATTTTGACACTATTTGATATATGATTTTTGTGAAAGTCATAACAGAATTATATGTTCGAACCAAGTTGATTAAATCAACATTAATATATCATAGTAACCTATAAAATTAGTGGAATTCATAAAAAGTCTTAAATTTCATTTATTTTGGTATTTATATTATCAATTATGTCAATATTTCATTAATAAGATAATTACTGCATAATCTTTGTGTCATAAATAAATTAAATTATTTGATGTCTAAAAATTACAAATAAAATACCATCATGTAGGAAATATTTTTAGCTTTCTAATGAATATTTACAATCGAATTTATCTTATGTATATCCCCATATTATAAATGATTTACTTATTAAACTTTGATTTTAACTATTTTAACTCTTCTTTAAATAAATTAATAATAAATGTCCTAATCTAATCCAAGTGGGCCTAAATGGTCATATTTTATTCCTAAGTTTGTTTTTGGTCGAATTACACTTGTCCAATAGAATTAGGACATGTGTTAGGGTAATATTAATATCATATTTACCCTTAGTTACCCTATTTACTATTAACCGCGGTAAAAAAAGTAAAAAGTTACTATTCACCAAAAAATTATTTTCATCTCATTGAACCACATTTTAGTCCTTGATATTAATCGTGTCTCTCGGATTTTCGAAATTCCATTCACAGAAGCGGTAAAATTATGTTTTATGCAAAATTCCGTTTTTAACCTACCACTTAGTGGTTTCACTATTCATCAAAAATTGAATGTTTTCAGAAAAATGTCAAAATTTCATCCTAAGCTATATTTCATATTCCGAATTCAAAAATGAAGTCTATTTTACCAAATTCATAACATAGAAGTTGCATTAATTAATTTTATAATTAAATCCCGCTGTTAAAACAAATAGCGTGTTTTTTTAAGAAACAAAATCTATCAAAAGATTGACACTTGATTATGTCTGGTTTAAATGTGAAATTACAACCAATGAGCAACATTGTATTAAATTGTAAAAATATATTCTAAATATACTTTAAAACCACTCAAACTATTAATTATTTCGATTAAAAAAGTTGTTTTTAATTATAATTTAGTAATTTTCACTATTCATTAGAATATTAAAGTTATCCGAAAAGTACCAAAATTTCACCTTAGGCTAAATTCGATACTCCGAATCCAAAAATGAAGTCCATTTTGAGAGCTAAAATTTCTAAAATTTAAAAAGTGGTTATTACTATTCATAACGGCTAGTTTTAATAATATTTTAATAGCATATCGTTGTTTCGTGAAACTCAGTATTGCGTACTACACACGCTATCGAGGAAGGTTGTGATTGCGTGTAATGCAAGGAAAGTCAAGGATGCGTATTGTGTAAGCTCCTTTTTGTGTAGCGTACAACACAAGACATTAATAAAATTAAAAATAATATTTTTCATAAAATCTCGGGTTGTTACATCTAAAGCTCCAAGCCTTCTCTAAATTCTGCCCAAACACCTTCCCTAGCTCATAACCCACGTCCAAAAGCTGCTGGTCTCATCAAAAGACAAATCCTAGCTTCCTAAAAGTGGATCTCAAGAGAAGCATTCTAAAGGTAATTTCTCTCTCTCTTCTACTTTAATTTCCTTTCATGTTCAAGTTCCTTTCTTGATATCTCCCTACTTACTTCATCCAAATTGGTTTTTAAATCCATTATTATATATATAATATAATATTATGATTCTAATGTTATATTTTATCACCCACACCCATTCCCTCTTCCTTTTGTTTTATTAAAGAGAACGTTGTTCATGAGGTGTTAAATTTATCACCTTAAAAAACGACATGTTCTCTTCTTCCATTTCTACATTCAATCTGGTCATGAAACCATTTTATGGTTGAACCATAATATTTTATATGTATTATGTTCTATTTTATGTTCTTTAAATAACAAATGGCCATATTACTAAGTTAAATGTTAAAACAAGTTCGTTGTGATCCAAAAACCACCCAAATTAACCCAAAAACCACCATTAAAACCTTATCTAATGATTAGTTCACATTGATCTAATATAACTCATTATAAAATAATTCAAGCTTCATTAATATCATTAATAACATGTAACATCAATTCTGGATGTTTACCCATGATCTACCCAAACATCAATTTAAGAATACAAGTGGACCGCTCAAGAAAACCCTGAAAACGTACATCCCCGATCAATGTTTTTAAACTCAATAAGTCATCCAAAGGAACATAATATGAAATAATGAAACCATAATGAACCCTATTAATGTATAAAAGGTTCTGGAATTTCTAACTAATGAATATAATGTCATTATACAGGACATTAAAGAGAAGGAGGCATTCGAGTACATGTTAAGGGGAAATCTCGAACCCAATTTTCTTCCTTCAGGTTCTCCCTCTTTCACTCCATTTTTGATATGGTTACTCCTCAAAGATCTTTTGTTCATCATTTCAATTACTTTTCTAGGATATACATGTTTGTCACAGTTTTTTTGTCCATCAAAATGTTTTCCAAAAGAACTCTTCTTTCAAGATCTCACCTTTTACCTCTCATTCAAGGTTGATGGTTCTTATATCAAGTATGTTGTTCCCTCTTTATTTTGGGAACCCAAAGCTTATGAATGTGTTGTTATGAGATGAACCCATTAATTTCCATGGGTTATTTATGTACATGTTTGATATGTGTTCTATGTGGCAATCATGATAATGAAAATGTTATGATGTGACGGGTGCGGCCGGAATTATATAGCGCAACATGAATGTTTAAATGTGACGGGTGCACCCAGAATTATATAGCGCTCCAATGAATTGGGTAATGTGAAGAATATAATGAGTAAATTTGAAATGATGTGTGAACATTATGCTATATTTGTTCACAATTATGTTTGGTAGTTAACCACTAAGACTTGATGGTTCATTTTTATGCATTGCCACATTTCAAGTCTATTATTTATGCTCCTCTCATGTTCATGATTCTTTGCCTATGTCATGATTATGCTCACCCCATGATATATTGTTCTTATCTATCCTCTTACTGGGCTTCTATCTCACCCCTTTTGATGTATATCCTTAGGGGTCTACATGTACTAAGGAGAGGACAAGTTCCACTAAGAATCTAGTGAAGAAGAAGTTAAATAAATGTTAATGGTTGATGTTGTATTTGTCATGAGTGGTCCTAGTTTTCCCAAGACACTAAACCTATGGATCATCCATGTGTAATACTATTATGTTGTTTATCTTATAAATGATGTAATAGTATTGTAAGAAAAGGCTGGGTCACTATAGAAACCCTTTGGTTTAAAAACTCCCCCATCCATTTCATTTCAAAATATTGATAATTTTTTATATCCTAACGATTAGGGATTCAAATTTAGAAATCCTTAACAATCCACTAAATTAAATGAATATATGTTGTACCAAATTAACCATACCCTCAATTTATGGAAAAATTATTTATCCTTCATGTGTAAAAATACATTCCATGTAGTGTGTATGTGATATCCCAAAACTATATAATATGACATAGTTTTGTGCCACATGAAAGAATTGGATTTCATGTTATGTGACCTATATTTCCTTGTAATAAAATATAGATTATCTTATTATATCGTTAAAGGAATTCAGGTAATATTTCTCCTTATGATTTTTCAGTGAAACCATCATGAAATAAGGATCTTTTTAATATAGATAATGAATCATTATCTAACCAGATAAGTGATATGACGCATGTAACATCTCAAATCCAGTTCAACCATAAGTAAGTTAACAAGTTCAGTATCACATCATCATGCATGCCTCCCTGTATTCCGTAGGCTAATAACTAGTAGCGAGGGTCCATGGTGGTATAGTGGGGAGACTATACCCACATGATCGGAGTAGCACAATGGTTTAATAATTGAATGAAATAGTTGAATCACATTAACAACTGATTGTGTAAGGTATATCCTTGAGATATTATAAACATTCCTAAATAGAAATATATAGTACCACATAAAAAAAGAAGTAGTGTTTTGTCTCTAAAGTAGTGTTTTGCATTGCTAATTGTTTTACCAAATAATTGTTTCATTTTTTACATCATACTGAAGTGAAATTGAATGAATAGCCATAGTGAATGTGAATGAAAATATAGGGTGAATGTTAAATAAAAAAAGTGGTGAAAGTGAAATAACATATCTCGTAAATGTAAAGGAAAAGATTGATTAAATTGAAAGAAAAGACTTGGTGAATGTGAAATAAATGAAGTGGAGAAATTTATTGAAAAGACCTAGTGAATGTGAAATAAAAGAAGTGATTAAGGTGTTGTAGATGGAATATGAAGTGCTAATAAAAAGGGTGGTGTGGATAGAAAAGTGATACCAATGGAATGTGGTGCTGATGTAAGTGATGGTGCTGATTATGAATGAATCATTTTTAGATTGTATTGTATCATATACAGGTAGATTATCATTTTCATATTGTATTTGATCATAACTAAAAAATGATCATACCAAAAAATTATCGTAACAAAAAATGATCATACCTAGAAATGATCAAACCCAAAAAAGGAGCGTACCTAGAAAATAATCATACATAGAAAATGATCATACCCAAAAAATGATGGTTCCCATAAATTATTGTACATAGGAAATTATCGTACCTATTAAATTATCATAGATAATAAATTATTGTACATTAGAAATGAACGTACCTAGAAATGATCGTACCTTGGAAATGATCGTATATAGAACAAGGATCATTTATATATTTTAATGCATCATACACAGAAATGACCGTACGTTGGAAATTATCATACCCAAAACAAGGATTGTTATTATAATGTAATGTATCACACAACGAAATTATCATATGTGGGAAATGATTTTACACAAAACAAGGATCGTTATCATATTTTAATGCATCATAAGTAGTGACCAAACAAATAAACAATCGTACCCAGTGATCATACCCATCAATCAGACTCAGAATTCTGGGTTTTCTAAATGAAAAATTGTATTGGGTTTTTAGAATGAAAATGGGTTTTATGATACAAATCAATGGACTAAATAAAGAGATGAACATTGAAGAAGAATCTATAATCTTTGAGAAGTGTGGACGAAGTCAAAAATGTTTCCCATGATTTAGGGGGGAAATTAACTTATTTAGTAAATTTGAGTG
>CAUJRU010002871.1:0-63007 GCA_963277665.1 Viscum album | reverse complement strand
ATATTTTATGAGGTGTATACAAATAACCTTTTCAGGTAATATAATGAATTTATTTTTTTCTCATGATATTTAATATATCTTTTAATAATATTCGTTTATGGGTTATACATTCCAAATATTCAAAAGTGGTAAATATTTAATGTTACAACATCAATGTTTATTGGGATTTTTTATGATTATTCTTCTAAATAATGAATTATTATTTCTATATCACAATTATCTGACGACTCTCCTATGGTAATGTCATTATAATACATTATTTCTCTTCATTTTACTGTTTTTATTTATTTAATATTTCAAAATAATTTTTTTTGAGAAATCATCTTTATATATTTATTTGGTAGAAAAACATTTTCCTTCCAAAACCCAGTTTTTTAAAAAGTTTTGAAAATATTTTTTGTAAATTATTTATATTATTTTTTAAAGAATATTATGCACATTTTTTAATTCTAATAAAAATTATTTGAATGGAATATTCATGTCATTTTCTATTTAATTCATATTTTCATTTTAGAAAAAATGATAAAGGAATAATTATTTTAACAGGCATGGTATAAATGGTATTCTATACCATCATTACCATGATTTTAATGGATGTTCATTTAATATTTTTCAATGTTATTTGAAAATTTAAGTATTTTTAAAAACAATTAATATGATTTATTCAAAATTTAAGATTTATTCTCTTTTATAATTATTTTCCATTATTTTTTAAATCATCATTTATATGATTCTATAGTTTCTAAATGAAAAATATTTTGGAAAAAAAATTCCTTTTTGTAAAAAATTTTAATTTTAAAATTAAAATGTTATTTTCATCTTATGTTTTTAAATAATATTTTCATATTATTTTCATTCAACAATGCCAATAACCCTTGTTATTATGTATGCTCCAATGGGGATTTTTTGTAATGATACTATCCTAATTCTCTCTCTGGATAAATTTTCAATGTTTTAATGATATTGTTATGGAACTTGTTTCTCTTCTATGGGTCAATTTTGTTTCAATGATGTTTTTATTGAACCTATTTATTTTTCAACAGTTTAAAGTATTTCAAATATATTGTTATGGAACTCTTTTATTTTCCTTAGTAAAATCATGTTTCGAAGATATTAACATGAAACCCAATTTGTTTCCTCAGATTAATCATGCTATTAATTGAATAATGAGGTTTCCTATGATTTTTATGATGAAATGAAGGAAATATTTACTATACATGTGGATATTATAAAATTGATACAATGGGGTGGCCTAGATATCATAGGGATGACCTATTATATCATATATGATAGGGATAATTAGATAGTATAAGGTGGCCCCATTATAGCTTATTTGATTGGAACCCTTGGATCGAACTATGATACATTGGTTAAAGTAAAATTCTATTATAGGAAAGGGAAGAGTGTTTCTGAAGTGTTTCCCTAATTTATTTAACTAGGATCTAATTATTAATGAACATGTTTAACATGGTTAATAAATTAAAATATTCCAAGATACCAATAGGTTTTTGTGATTCATATTATGGGTTTATAATGTTTTTTATGATAAATATTGATACCATAATGATCATGATTTTTCATTCTAAAGAATCTATCCTTTTCTATGTTTGCATATTTTATTTTCCCTGTATTAATTAGTATGAATTCTTTTATGATTCATTAAATCTTATTTAATCATTATACCCTTATCCACTTATTATTTTTATTGAAAAAATTTAAATTTTTAATGATTCTAATTTCCCTTACTAGTCCTTTGAGTGGACCAATCAAATGTTTTATATTCCTGATGTTTTCAAGAATTGATATCGAATGAGTTAGTTATAGATATAATTTCATGTAGATTATAATTATAACTAAATTTCAAATAAGTAAAGTAATTTTAATTTGGAAAAATTCTCATATAAAGACATAAAATTATTTATTTATATATTTTTCCAACCTTTATAAAACAATAATTTTAAATGATTATTTATAATATAGTTTATTACGTTCATTATTTTTTATGATGTATTTTTTCATCGGAAAAACATTAGGTCATAATTATCGATATCAATACCAGAAATGTAAAGTTTATGAATTTATAACCAGATCTAGGAGCGTGGTTTCTAGTCTATTATAATTTATATGAAAAAACTGTAATATTTATACTCTATATCCCTTGAACTAAACCATAATATAAAATATTTTAATGGTATGATATTATACTTATCATAAAATATAACAATTTGTGAACTAACAGATAATACCAACTATAGGAAACAAACCTTAAACATTATAGAATATTGATTTTAAAAAAAAATCATTTTCTTTTGTTCAAGGACCCTTTCATTATTATATATTTAAAGAATATGTTTAAAACTCATGAGTGAAAAAAAATAAATTTAAAATTAGATAGTTATGATTGATATCAATTTCCATATAATATAAACCTTTTAAAAAGAATAATGATTTATTTTCAAGTCCAATTATCATGACATTCAACTTGAATACATACATTCCCTTACACATAATAAAACCTTTTAAAAACTTTTTTAATTAAAGGATAAACACAAAAATAACTATAAGGGACATAGAAGAAGAAAAAACTATTCTTATTGTGAAAAAAAATTAAAACCTAAATTTTTTTAACATTTGTATAAGTGTTCATTGAGAAAAATAAATAAATATTTTTCACAAGAAAAATAATTTAATTTTTTCTAAAATAAAAACCATAAAACCCGTAGAAATAAAATCAAAACACTCTTTCGAAAATAAAATCATCACATTCTTATTATAGTTTATTTTTATTCAAAAGTTATAAGGGAATAGTTAAATCCATTGGAGAAACCCTTAGTTATATAAATATTTTATTCTTATTAAGACATTTAAAATTACCCAATATAAAGGATCCCTATCTATTGGAAACCACCATATAGGCTATATCAGTCTCAATAGACACTATCTAGGAGATCCCATCGTATATTCTATATTAGGCTCATTGAAAACTATCTAGTTGTTCCCAATTCACATTTATAATTCTCATGTACTATATAATTAATAAATCAATGTATTTTGAATCCTTTTTATCATGAAATATTTAAAACAAATTCTCATAGTCATATAAAAATCAATATTCTATACTAAAATACAAATTTCGTTTCATAACCCATTTTCAATAAAATATATAATATTAATTATAAAAGAATTTCCAGTTGAAATATTCCTTGAAAAATAAAATTAGTTTTTTTATTTGAATAAAACATTAATGATTTTAATGTAATTTAAGAATAAAATAATTATTATGACCGCTAGACAAATGGAATATAAGTTAAAATAAAACATTTATTTTGTTATTAGTAAATAAAGCCTCACAAAATGTACCATGATTAATTTTTTTAAAGTCGTTCAAATATATATATAATTAATTTTATAAAAATATCATATATATTATAAAATTTATTTATAAATTCCGAAATGGATGGCAAGGGACTAAGATAGAAAACATTAAAATAGTGCATTTTTTATTCAAAAGTTACCTATTATACTTGATATATTTTTATTATAACTACCATGAATTAATGATATTAAAATAAAAAATCAATTATAATTAAAATATAATAATTCATTTTATAAAATATTATATGGGATGTATATACCCCACATAAAATAATATAGGTTCATAGAATCAAAATATACATCAGTAATGGAAATGGAAATGAAGTCTCGTATCAGATGTTTTGTTTATTATGTTTGTTCTTTAACTTACTGAATAATAAAATCATATCAATTATTTAATTTTATTAGAGACATATTAATTATTATTACTCATTTTATTTCACTTATTAAATAATGAAATATAAATAAATAAGTAATTAATCTTACTTGGGATGTTCTGATGGTATTCATATAATAGTTAAAAAACTAGGGTAGGTTGATTTTTGGTCGAAGTGTTTGTTATTGAACATCTCAAGAATAATAAAAGTTAAATAATTTTAGTATTTAATCATAAATAATACTTTTAAGACCAATCATGAAATATTTTTTTGATAAATGAATTATATTATGGTCATAGAGATTGTAGGTTATATGTAAGCTTGTGTAACATTTCCAGTTTTTATTGATATATAATGATAGTGGGTAAGTAATATATTATCATTACATAATTGTAATAATATAATATATAAAATATTATTAATTTTAATATTTTTATATATATAATTGTTCATATATGGTTATGATAAAAAGGAATCGCAACACTTTGTGGAAGTTTTAGTCCACAAGTACACGAACGACATTATCAATTTTTAGTGCAAGAAATAAAATTATAATTTACCATTTCAGAATGATAATTATGACACGAATATAAATATAATATTATATTTATGACATTTACTCATTTAAATTATCAATATTACAATATATTTAAATTATTAGTTAAAAATTAAACACATCTCTTAAAAAGCAATAGTCTATTGGCAACATAAGTGATATTAGCATATCCCCCAAGGAATGGAATGGTAGAAGTTATATGTGATATAAAATCTAAATATGTATTAATTAATTAATAATATATATATATACACATAATGTAAATCATTATAACAATTGGTTATAGTTTATGATGGAAAATGAAGTACATCAGTTCATAAGGTAGTAGTTTGATGTACATACCAATCATGATTTCGAACCCCATTTGATCGAAGATGAGAAAGATGTGGGTAATTTCATTAAGATAATAAAATATAAGTATATTATATATTACATTAATATTATATAATTCTAATTGAATAATTATTTATGTATGTGTAGGAATAAATAAAACCAAGTCGGTCAGTTATGAATGGAACATTTTTCTCAGACAACAACCATAGGTAGGAAAACAAATCCTTATATGGATGGATTTATGATAAAATATAAGGGTATAAGATGTTTTTAGGGTTGTTAATATTGTATTAGTGTAGTTATTTTATGATAAAAATGGAGTTAATTATGTGAATAAGAGTTGGGAGGGTGGCCCTTTTATGTTGGTAATGGAAACAACATGGAAACTACACATATATTAAAAAAGGAATCCAAAATGGTATAATAATTGAAATGAAAAAGTATTCAAAGTGATACATGATTAATAATTTGGAATTTTGATATTTAAATATGTCCAAAAAGTTTATTTTACAAAAGTTTTTAGTTCATTTTAAACATTATAAATTTTATTTTCACCCCAATAAAAATACATTTACCATAACTGATGTAATAAATTTTTCATTTTTCAGTTTTTAATTTTGAAAAAAAATTAGTTTATGTAATTTTAAAATAAGAGTACATATGATTAAAAATAATCAATCATTTAAAAAATCAATTCTGATTTTTGTCAATATTTTATTTAAAATTATTCTCATATATCTAATCAAAAAATAGGTTTCTCGAGAACTGTATTTTTCAAGAAGAAAATGATTTTATAGTAACTATAATTAAAATAATAATTGGATAAAAATAAATTAATATTTATTTATATATTATTGATAAATTTCATTTAAAAAATTATACATTATGGTTTATTTATATTCATTAAAATGGAAACACATTGTGCACAGAAATGTTTTTTTAGGAAACTTGTCTTTTAACCCAAAATATATTTTAACAAAATACATTAAGAAAATAAATAAGTGGGATAGATATAAATAAATAATATTTACGACACTTAATATCATAATAGAAAAATATTTGGTCTTTTAAATTACCAAATTTCTGGAAAACTAATGACTTTTTAAAAAAATGTTATTCTCACTACAGATAGAAAACCCATTGTTTTCTAAATAAATTATAAATTTTACCCATGTAATTTATTTTATTTTGATTTGAAAAAATTATATGAAATATTCCGAATACATATTTATAAATTTATAAATTCAAATTTTAGAAAAACCATTATAGTAAATCTTTTTAATTAAAACTATTTTGTTTTTAATTTAAAAATTATTTAATATTTCTATAATGAATATATGAATAATAATAAAAATTAAATTGGTATATTATATAACTAATTATATTATTACATTATATTTTCATATGATTCAAAATATTTTTTTATATCTATCAATTCCATAATTTCTATTATTCTATTAGTTGTAGATGTTGTTTACATACCATTTTTAATTTATCTCTATAATAACAACATGAGGTAATAATTTTTCCAAAATTAAGGTGTTTCTATGGTAAATATGAATAGATTAAATTTTAAAAGTTAATGTTTTATAGATAATTGATTCCTGGTCATTTATTTCATAATTATTATTTTATTAATAGTTATTTCCACTTGATTTTTCTTACTCTATGACATTATATGTAACACAAATTTATCATTAATTATATATTATGACATTATTTAATATTAATTAAGTACCCATGTAGTTAATAATAGTTATTCATGAAATATCTAAAAACTAAATTTTTTCTTTAGTACAATGTGATTCAGGGTCATGTTGTGCTATTTTAAGAGATTCAATTTCTTTTGTACACACTGAGTTCCCCCATCAGTCAACACTTATAATTTTCTAATATAATATATATAAATTAACATTTACATATCATCATTATGGAAAATATGACTTGTTTTCACCTACCATTACAAAATTGACCTCATTAGTGACATGAATTTTTTTAAATGACATAATCTAAGAGATTTATAATAACACACCCAAGGTCTGTGAAAATAATGTATTAATAAACTATTGATCAATATATGAAATAGTGAATAAGGATAATGTTATTACATTAGTGTCACTACCTATATTATGATTGAAAATTTCTTTTATTAGAACTATTAAGGATAAGCGAACTGAAATGGTGGGGAGGGGAAAAAACATGAGAACCAAAGAGAATCGACCAAGTTCATACAACATGAAAGGAGTGCAATATATAAGGATTTTATACAAGAAATTATGGAAATATTATTTATTACTTTTGGTGAAAATTAAACACTAGGAACCATGGTGGATAAATCCATCTATACAATGGACCACTCAGAACATAATTATAATATCCAGGTGACCAAACACCTAGAAATAAGAAACTATACCCATTCCTACTTCCATTAGGTACATTAGGTGCTCACATCAGTGACCCACACAGAAAATTAGAAATAATTCTCATTTAATTACATGAAAACATATATAAAATTCAGCTCCTCCCTATTGAAATAAATTTAGTATATAATTACATTTGAAAAAAAATTACCTAAATTCATAAAAAAAATAATCAAGTAAGATTTTTATCTAATAAATATGAGTCATTACAAATCCCCAATATATGGTTCTTTTATTTGAAAAGTGTAATTATGAATTCTCAGTGCACATATCAGGCCATATAGACATATATATTTTCTCACTCTATTGAATAGTTATCATATCTTGTGAAACTCTAAATTATTTCATATATATGGAACAAACCTCTCCAAAAAGAGTGTGTATTTTAGATCATTCATATAAGTCATTATTTATTAAAATGTTATAGAACTATATTTATAATATCCCAAGTTAAAAAATCTTGTAAAGAATCAATTTATATTTTCATATCATCCAAATGTTAGGGTTATACCATAATTTAGCCTATGAGGATATCATAACTATTCATATTTCCTATGGGATTTACACCCTATAAATTTATACCTTGTTTTTAGAATATCATTATTTTCATTCGTTTTAATTTAACATTAAAACTCTAACATATACACTGCATGATGAAGAATTTGAGGTTAAATGTCATAGTGGCGCACAATGTCACAAAATTTCAATAGTAAATAATAGGCAAAAACACCTTATACATTCATAAATATGTGGATTCAACTTAAATAGTTTGTTCCTACCATAATGAAAATATGAAATAAAATACATTTACATCTCTATAGTAACCTTTAACACCCCAACTAAAATATTTCATATAACATCATACCTATTTATTAACTCCCCTATATTTCATGATTTTTCTTTATTGATCAGGGTTTTCAAGGTTAATTCCCCTCGAAAAAATAGTACACACCCCTAGACATGATAATCCATGCCACCATGTTAGTATACTATACTGATAAAATATTTTATTATATAAACCATGATTCATTGGTTTGGCTCTAGTTCGTCCACATCGAACATGAAAATGTTTCTAGATTACATATATATTGATCAATATGATTAAATGTCCCCAATCGAGTTATATTTTACCTCTCTGTAGAAATTTTATTATGAAATGTAATACCTCATAGATTCTATAAAATTATCCCAACTATAATAATTTTTATTTCAAAAAAATGGTCAGGGTGTTATACATGGCCATTTTATCATGACATTATTAGTATAATTATTCTCTTCTCTAAAAGTGGTATATAATGATATAAAAATTTTAATTTTAATATTCATTTTTAAATGTTATTCTAGAATATATAAAAAATGGAATTAGAACATATATCTATTTTATCTATAGAACTATAATTAAAAATTTTCAATATTTATATCATTACAATAATTTCATGTAATGGTATCAAAATATATATGTCTCAATTAATGAATTTCAAATTTGATCCATTGTATCTTGAAAAATGTATAAAATTATCTAGATAATATATAGGAATAAAATCAACCCTTAGATTAAAATAATATAGTTACAATTTCATAATTTTCATAATTTTTAATTTCTATTACGACTATATCTAATGTAATCATTCAAATTATGTAGATTGAAATTATATATTGGATATGAAGGATCTAAAAAACACATAAAACTATTAGATATGATAACTAAAATTTTCACCATGAAATCAATGATCTCTAATATATCTTTGATAATATCGATGGATACCATCATCTAGAAACTTCTTAAATATGGTATCCCATGTCAATTCATTAATAATATAAATATATAAATGTAATTTTTTGGAAAAATCATATTTTTAATTTATATATATATATAACCCTCGATAATAAAATGTTTATTTGAATAGGAAATTTCCAAAAAAAAATAAATATAATAGAAATTAATTATTCCAAATTCAATAATGAATTCCATTTCTCAATCCAACACACCATTGAAGGGGAAATGAAAATTTTACCCTTCTAATTCTGAATAAATCATACTTTTTAAAAATATATTGTACTTCCCATAAAAACAATGGAAACTTATTTAGAAAATATGTGTGTCAAAAATTAAAACTAAACCCAAATAGTCTTAAAATAATTAGCATTATATAATTCATTTCTAAATCACTATTAAAAATACTATTATGTATTACCCTGGGTTACCATATTTATTAATATTTTCTATCTATCTCACAATTCCTTGCCTATCTATAATAAGTTAAAACTAAATAAATAAGGGAACAAATTAATTCACTAAATTTGATTTTTCTATTAATATCGATGTATATGATACATTATACATTAAAGGAACATGGAATTTAAAAAAAATACTTAAATATCTAGAACATCACATTCACTTCCTTTAAACCATTACTTATATAATAAATGTTTCATTTTTCATCATTAAAAACACAATTGTAGCATATATAGAGAAATATAGTTCTTAAGTATGCTATATAAATTTCCCCAATTTATAGAGAATCATTTCTTAGGATAAGCCAACTATAAAATTATGATACTATTTAAATTCAATATGTCATTAAAATTGAGTGAAAAAAATTGAACTAAAAAAAATGGTTAAATTTTATGTTGAAAAATACTTATAATTGAAGACATTTTATCCACAACTGTCACACAAATCAATACTCTCATATTATTTTTTATTAAAGAAAACACACATTACTTGTCATATATAACAATTTTAATTCAATGGATTAAATCCACTTGAATAAAATCATTCAAAACATATTTCTTAATTTAAAATAAATTAAATACATATATAATGTCGTCACATAATTCAAAAACTCATACATATATGGCCACATCTTTCGAATCAACACTTTCCTCATTCTATATGAAACATAACTTCTAATGAAAATTAATTAATATCAAACATTCCATACATATAGATCATGATAATTATAGAAATTAATTAACCAATAAATCAATAATCAAGTACATTGAAATTTTCACTATAAAAAATAGTGATATGAAAAATAAACATTATTACACTCTTATACCACATAATGGTGGAATGTTTTATTATTAATCCCATTATAAAGAACATATTAATCATACAAATATATAAAAATAAACCTATAAAAACATTCTTATTAAACATGATCCATGAAAATAGAATCATCATATTCCATGGTTAATATTCAAAACATACACAAAATCATCACATAATGGTTGATAATTCTTTTTAATAGTTTCCTATTATCCTTCATAATTTTCTAAATTCACATCTAGAATACGAATAAAAATTTTCAAGGAATTTAGATGAAACTAGAAGGTATCTCTCTCAATAATATGATATTATTTCAAATTTCATTGAAAAATAAATACCAATAGAATAAAAAATTATTTTGTCATTAATATATCATGAGGAAACATCAAAACATTAAGTGTTAGAAAACTATTTCATTCAAAATGATCGGAATAACCTTACCAAATAACTCATCATTTTTTTGAGTGAACTAATCTCTATTAAAAAAAGATAAAAACAATGTGTTATAATATAAAATGTTCATTAATTAATCAATTAAATTAATCATATGATATTTTAGTTAAGTCTTTATTGAGAAGTTTATATAAAGGAGTTAGAAATTTCATATAAAAATATAGTGACATTAATTTATATAACATGACATAAATGAATGTGGTGTTCTTTATATCATAAGAATTTAGAAATAGAATAGAATTACAACACATTATTTCCCTATTATATTGATTAATAAAATTATAATACACAGTTACATCAAGAGTTTAATCAATAACTATTTTCCTTAGTGAAATGAACATCTCATAACATGAATTGTCAATAAATTAAACTTTATATACTTCATTATCCTTCACTCAATTCCGTGAATTAATTAAAAAATAATAATACAACCCTATCATATTTTAATTCCATTAATATTGTAAATATTTCAATAATAAAATAATGACTCCATTTTATTGAAAAATTTACACCACACTATTCATCACACACTTCTCTGATCTTATTATAGTTTTTCTCATTCCTTATTCCAAATGATAAAATCAAATTTCCAACTTCTATAGTAAATTAAATTTCCAAACTTCTATATTCAATCAGATAATAAACCTAATAACATCAAAAACCATTAATTTAATCTAAATTTACAGTAATGAATCTTAATAAAAAATTAAATTCTAATTGATTGATATATCAAGATTCATTAAACACCAATTTTTTTGGTTTTTTTATTATCACTATATTATAGATGGTATTTTCATTGATTTTTTACATCCCATATATGTACCCCTACCTCCATTAATAACTATAAATTATAGTAAAAAATATATTAATGACCTAGAATAGTATATCTAAAATTTATGGTCTTGTATACTAAAACTTAATCCTGATCAATATTGTTCCAACCCTAGAATAACATATAATATTTATAGAGAACCAATCACATGGATAAATGAGTCAAATTACACAACAAAATTTAATAAAATTCAAAAAAATAACTTCTACAATTAACATGATTATATAAAGAGGAAAACAATATGAAAAATGAAAAGGTTATCGAAAAATAATTTTCCAAGTATTTTATTTAATGTATTCTTGTTAACTAATGATGTTCAATATTTAATATATCCTAAATATGAAAAAAAATACAATTACAATTTATCTTCATAATATTATAATATATCATTTTTAGATCTATTATAATGACATCTCAATGTTAAAAAGGATATTAAATCATTATTTAATTACATTGTTCTATATTTTTATCTATTAAAATGAATAAATAAAATAATCATCACTTATCTTTTCATACAAATAAAATATTCCTAGTAGTACATTATAAATAATTATATGATCTTTTATTAATGAATAAAATATCCAAATATAGAAATTTACACTTTATAACTTATATTATTCCTCTCACATGAAAATCTAATAATAGGTGTACTGGTTAACATCTCCTATAGAAATGTTTTCATTTATATTAAATCTTATTTATTTTCCTCATGGAAATATATTTAATATATATATATATATATTAATAAAAATAGTCAATTAGAACTCATAAAAATATTTATTTCATACCATTATACACTCATAAAATACTAATCCATCATCTTATCTACCTGATATTACATAGTCTATGGGATGTGATATAATTTTCAAACAGTCATAGGAGTAATGAACAAATATTTTAGATCAATTATATTAATACTTTTTTCCACAAATAGTATCTAATAAAAAATTATAATAATGAAACTCTGAATAAAAATGATCACAACAATTCAAAAATTTAATAATACAGTTATTATAAAATAAACTAATAATCATCATTTCAGATAAATATATATTATGATTCTCTTTGATTAGAATTTTTAAAATTATCCCTTTGGTGGAACCCCAAAAAATATGGTATAGTATATTACATTCATAAATTTAATTGATCACATATATAATTTATTCAAAATAGGTAAAATCAATATTTTTAAAACTAATATTTACATAATAAATTATTTATAAATTAATATTAAATAAGAATAATGATACATCATATTTAAGAAATTAATTTTTAATAAAAATCATTCTTCATATTTTTTTATTTTATTTAAATAAATAAATATTTATATTTTGAAATTTTAATTTCACAAAAATAACTTTTTTATGTATATATAAAGTCAAAACGACCTTATTGTTATTTTTTTCTATTTATAAAATATATATTTTTGAAATGAATTATCCAAAAAACCATCTTTAGAAATATATGTGATTTTATGACATTATATAGATATAAGGATAAACCAAAACTTTTGAAACATTTTCTATGATGAAATATATGATTTAAATGTAATATTATATATTCTATAATATTATATTTTGATTGAGAGACTATATTTTGTAGTTTAGAACATAATTAATAGTTTAAAAAAATTAAATTTAGTATGAATTAGAACTTCAAAATAATTTTTTTCAACATTATAGATTGAAAAAATTGAAATATATTTCAAATTTAAAATCAATGGATCCTAATTTCAAAATAAAGATTGCATTATATTTGGGAATAAATTATTAATTAACATGGTAAAAACTGTGTACCCACTAATATACTAAAATGATAAAAACAAAGAATATAAGAGTTATTTTCCTAAAAAATGTTTAAATCATGTGTGGAATTTATTTTATGAGTTTTTTATCAACATTATCTATACCCCACTTCATTATATCTCAATTTTAGAGAATAATTATATGATTAAAATTTGATCCCTTTATATAATGTGGAAATATTAATTAATATTAAATTCTCACAAATTATAAAAGGGAACTCTCACAAACCCTTCAAGGCCATAATAAAAATTCAGATTCAATATGAAAATTTACAATTTTTTCTTATATTTGAATTTTATTTCACTCTATGAATTTTCTGGTAATGAGATATTATTCTACAACATCCATTTAAAATGGATATTATACGAAAATCCCAAATTCCTCAAAAATAGTAAATATCTTAAATTAATTATTTTATGTCTATATTTATTTTTAAAATTTAACATTCAGAATACTAATTAGTTACCTATTTAATAGTAATATAATGAATTTTGTTATTATATTTTAATAATAGTAAATAAACATTTTCCTTTTTTATTTATAAAAAACCCCTTTTTTTAATTGCGTAGATATCTTCCTCCATAACGCAACATGATTTATTTTCCCAAACCACATTAAAAAGATGGTATAAAATGTGGTTTTAAAAAATAATTATAATATTAAAATCATTTTTGTTATTATGAAATAATAAACCATATTACTCCTTTATCTAATTCTAGGAAAAATTATATTTTCTTGGATTAGTGAGTGACGAAAACTAACTCCATAGAATTCTTGATTTCTATTTTTAATTTATTCACCATATTACATGGTTTCTCCGAGGAAGGGACTAAATGGTATGTATTATTTTTCAAATTTCATTTTGTCATTTTTATTAAAAATTGGAGATCCTATTAATGATTTAAGTGGAAAATGATCACTTATTTATAAGAAATAACATTATTTATAAAAAAGATTCATTATAATTATATAATATTCCAAATTAGAAAATATTATAAATTAAATAATATCAATATTATTATGGTATAACGATATTAAAACTAAACCAAATCATAATAACACATAAATCATGGTAGGTTATTTTTTTTGTTGGTTTAACCACATACTTTGAAAGTACTGTGCATTTATATCAGGACTGAATTTTAGAAAATATTTTAAATTATTATATGATATAAATTCTTAAATAATATTATTATATTCTATAATGTATAGATAAATATTTAACTCATTAATTCTGAAACAACCTTCTCATATTGAAATCTGTCATGAAATTTTTGTTGTTAATTCAATATTCTAGTATAATTAATCAAGTAACCAAGAATGGAAATACAATAATAATGAATCCTAAAATATTTTATTCAAAATACCAACTATAAAGAGCATGTAATTATGAAATTTAGTATAATAACAAATTGAATCCTCACTATTTTGAGACTATTTCAAAATGATCATGATTACACAAACATGACTTCCAAAATTAGTAATAACTAACTAATATGACTATAATGAATAATAATTAATTTTTTTATAAATGTTTTTTATATTAATGATTTTATAAAATTATTATTCTCATATTTACGTTGTTTTACAGAATATTATATTGCATTATAATAATTTTGGAAAATAAATTAAGGGGTTTTATATAAAATTCCTCTATTTTAGATATGATTGGTATTATATACCAAATTACAGTAATTTGGAATATAGAACACCTAATTTGGATATTATATCATTAATAATAATTTAATATTTAAATGTTTATTATCATTACAAGACCACTCATACTATGGGTTTTGATTTAAGGGTTAATCAAGATAAATGAATTTTCATTGTCTCGTTTTTTATTCATTGAGACATGTTACATGTTATGAAAAATGTATCATTTTATTCCTTTTCTATTGGATAAATATATTAAGAATTTTCAATAAATTATTTAATTTTAATTTATGTTATATACAACGATAAATCATGATCTTTTCATCTAATATATTTTTTCTCAAGTGTAACCCCAATCGTACAAGATTTTGGTAACATATTTTTCATTCATTGAGTTAAAATCGTTCTTTTGAAATTATAATTCTCATAAATTATTTCATTTAATTTCAATATGTGTCATTAATTAGTTTTTATATTTTTACAATATAAATATATATTCAATTTTGTCATGATTCATTACGTATTTTTATTTTAGGGAAAATTGACTACTCAAATATAATTTCACTAATTTACAATGTTTTGTCTTGGTATTAAATTCTACAAGAATATGTTATCTGTACCTAATATTATTTATATTCTAGTTTATAATATTTTTTAGTATTAGTTTTTACAAAAAAATAATGCTTTATTAATATTTCAATATGTTTTTAAAAAAAAGTGTTTTACAAATATTTAAATATTTATATTTATTTAATTATCATGTTTTTATTCTTTCAATAAACATTTCATATTAGATAAAGTATTTTATAATAAAGATTCCATTATGTGATATTCCCTTTTTATTAGTAATTGTTTTCAATATATTTCTGATTCCCATTTCAAATTTTTTTTAATCTTGGATGTATTTTATTTATTTTATATCAATGTTACAAATTATATATTTATGTTATTTTATTTTTTCCCCACTATTTTACATTTAATAGTGAAAATTCAATACACTCATGGAATTTATGTTTCATTATTTATCCTCTTATAATTATATATTTTAATAATTTTGTATAAGGATCACATGGTTTCAAAAAATTAGACTCTTGATCACTTATTTTGTTATACCATTCATATAAATATTTTACAAGGGTGTTTTTCATCTACGAAACCATCCTTTTGAGTTTTATTTTATATACAAGGGATATGTTATTTTGATAGCATCTACATTATTTCTTTATATTTCATATAATATTTTCATTTTAAAAATTCCAGGATCTATCACAACCCTATTATTTTTTTACCACCCCATTAATAGACACGAACCTATATCAAATGAATTTTCTCTATGAACAATCAGTATATCATTAATGAATATTTTTTTCACATAGATTACATCCATTAAAATATTGGAGAAATTGTTGACATAGTCATATACCCATTATTTATATGGTTTCAATACAATATTTTTAATTATCATGATTGAATAGTATTTTACTAGAATGTCTAGATTTCATTTTACACGCATTTATTTTTAATGGGTTTACCATGTTGTGATTAATTATTAAATCCTGAATTTTTCCTTGTTTTTCTATATAAAAATGTTATAAATAACATTTTATTTTTAAGGTATTTTAATAATATAATGAATGTATTATTTTTTTATAGTACATGTATGTATGGATGATGATTTCTGGGGTCTTATATCTCCCTCTAATGCATTGGATAATAGTGAATATTTTCACCCAAAATTTCAAGTATGTAATCCTTATTTTATGTATTTTAGGTATATAAAGTGTTTCGATGATGTTTGGGTGGGTTTGAAAACATTTGGAATGTTTTTTTGGGCATTTCTAAATGAGAATAGGTAGTGAAAACTATGAAACTTCCCCCCAAGAATATGTGCCCAATGATACATAGGGCTCGCGGTAGATGTATGAGAAAGGATACATATTTGAATGAAATGTGTGACCACCATGTAAAAACCAAGAATAGTTAGACAATGAGAATTTATAATGTTGGAACATGATTTGGAAACCATGTGAGCCAACGATTCAAGTCTACCTGTTGTGGTTTAAGCTGGTGAATGGTTAGTAGATGTTTTATCTAACCATGCAAATAACTATGCACTGTTTGAAAAGTAGATACACAAAAATTAAATCTATTTTGGTATTATTTTTTAACCCCTATTGTTTCCCAAAAACAACCCTAACTTGTCATTTCATCCCCTAAAATTCTAATGTGTCTTCTCCCATTGATCCAAAGCTGATTTGAAGGCTTATATTAGGGTTTTGAAGCAAGAATCTCATAGTAAGTAATCATTCATGTCAATTTTATTTGGTTCCCCTTAGATCTACTTATCTCTCTCTCTCTTAGTTTCTTATATATACATAGATTGTGGATAGATATAAGGTTTCTGATTCTAAATATGATTATATTTGGTATTTTGATGTTAGAGGAAGAGATTTGTGGCCGATTTTTGTGAGTTTTGACCCATTTTTAAGGAAATTTTTGTGTAGTTTTAAATTTTATCCATGTATTATAAAGTTTGTGGATTCATTATAAAAGACACTATTTATTTGATTATGAATATTTTTTTAATTTGTTTTTTAAAAGAAATTATTTTTCAAATTGGTGTGAAAATCATGGTAGAAACACTTTAAATAGTTGGTTTGTATTTTTTGTGGAAGTAGTGCAATTATTTTGAAACATACTTTTTGGTATAAATTAATGATTATAGATTTTATTTATTTTTCATGATTTACAAATAAATTGAAATTTTTTTGAATAATTTTTTATTTAAATGGTTCTATTACCCTTTTATTGGTCATGGGTTTGTGGCATGTCTTCATGTGAATTGGTATGGATAAAGATTTGATGTACCCCCATAAAAAGGTTGGGTTAAACATGGATTTAATGTAAACCCAATTAAATGGTTCAATAAGTAACAACATAGTGAAGGGATGACTCACTACTCATGAGTATAGAGAGGTCCAGGTTACATGCAAGGTTGGCTTAGTGTATATTAGGAATGAATTGGGTTATTCAAAAAGGGAATTTATGCAATGGTTTTAGAGAATTTTTTGGTTGTGTTCTTTGGAACTTGTTATTATTTTGTCAAAATATTGTCCTTATGGTAATTTTTTATATTATGATATAATCTTGTTTAGAAATTGTTTTGACATAAACCCTTTCAGATGAATTTGATAAAATTTAATATCTTATTTCCATGAGGCAGTAATTAATTTGGGGAAAGAATTATGAGTATCATCACTCAATCCTTCTTTGGAACATTGGTTCATTTGCATATGTTGTTTATTATGACATGGGAAATGGTAATATATCTCAATTTTGTAATGATACTTAGTTACACATGGTATTTTTTTGGTGCATGGGGATGGTTAGAGCTTTGGAGTAATGGCTGTCATAGAGTTTTGTTGGTTTGTAGTCTTCTACTATGTATTTGGTTGTTCAAAAATCATCAGATATATAACTCTCTATATTTCTTTCTATAAATGCAATTTTTGAGTTCTATTTCATTGTTATCGTGCATCGTGTAGTGTATTATTTGTTTATGTCATGTTTGGGGGTTTATCTATTTTCAATGGTAAATCATTCCCCAATAGTGAATGAAGACCTTAATATTTTTGGCCATCCATTGGGATGTTGGTGTTGTCTCTTATAGTAAAGTAACATCCTCCCACTTTCTTATTACAATTATTAGGGGTGAGATGTTACAGGTTTTATCAGTCTTAATCCCTCATATTATATTTTTTTGATAAGTGGTGTCATATTTTTCAGTGCTTTACTAACAAGTGGTCATCTTTTATAAAGATTTCAGAGTTGAAATTTATTCTAGTCTTTTCGTTATGAAAAGTTGGATTAGAGAAGTAAGATTGATGGGACACTAAATAGAGATAATAAAAAGACAGAACTAAACTATTTATTATGTATATCAATTTAATAGAATGTTGGGTACATATGTTCCCTGAAGAAACTTATAGGTTTTGGAATCTCATTTTCATGGGTTTATCCACGGATAAGAGCATGCAATTCAGTATAGAAATTACTTCCGACACAGAGTTAATATATCATTTTTATTAATGATTTTTTAATTTTTTTATTTTTTAAAAGTTTTATAATTTTTTTATAATGGATGATTTTGAAAATGAGAATTTTTGTGTTATTTTAAATATTGTTTGCTTTTCATAAGTAAGTAGATATTTTTTAAAAATTGATGCACATATTAAACTGTTGGTTTGGGAATGAATTGTTGTATTAATTGTGATTTAGTATAATTTAAAATAGTTATGAATCTATTTTATATAGAGATAGACTCATGTTTTATTTTGTGTTATAGAAAATGGAATATGGTAGGCGGCGATGAAGAAAAGAAGATGAATTTGCTGAAAATGTGGTTGCGCCTGAGCCAAAAGTAAACCAACAACTAGTTTAAAGTATTGTCTACGAAATTTAGTGTATGGATAGTAAGAATAGTCATGATGATCCTTGGAAAGTGGATAATTCCATCCAATTATAGAAATATAAATACCCAATATTTACTTTGATTATTAACCATAAAATAAAGAGGTTTGGCTAGATAGGATTAATCATATCTTAAATTTCATCATAACACCATGAGATATGAATTCCATGTCAATGAAAAATGTGTTGGAAGATATTTCATGACAGTAGTGGGATTTAGGTGTTCAAGATAAAATAGACCATTGACTTTGATGGAAGAATTTTTAGTTATTTATTAAAAATGAATTTTGTCACCATATGTGTAAAATCCAATGAAAAAAATAATCTTAATCTTGAAGAAAGAAAATAATTATTTCATAGCCTTTGTAGCCAAATTCATGAATATAGTGTTATTTTCACCTAAGGATTCTTCAAGTGCATCCTTAAGGTCATGCATATTTGAATTAATAATGAGATAAAAGATTTATAAATGATTTTTTATAAAGACCCCGAAATTCCTTGGAAATTTTCTTTCTTAAATACATGGGAATTTTATGAGTCTGCGAATATTGACGATGCATGATTCCGATGCCTGGTGTTCCCGAGATCAATTTCTGAAGTTTTGTTCAGGTATGTTAAGTAAACATACGATTAGGTTTTTATAAATTTTGAACCAGTGATTGAAATTGAAATATGGGGACACTTTTTAACTCACAGTGTCGGTATTCTCTTAAGAAAACTATCACTTCAATGACAGTGAGTTGAGAATAAAATCTAGTTTTTGGGTTTTCGTGGAAAGTAATAAAATTATGTGATCTTCACTTTAATTTTTATTTGATCCACCATGTAGGTGATTGGAGGCGGTTCCCACTTGATCTATAACCACCCTAAAAGGGCTGTCAGTGGGGACCACCAGGCCATAACCACCCATGAGAAGTTATGGTGGTGGGGACCACCATGCCTCAACCACCCATGTGAGGATTAATGTGGTGGGGAGCACCCGAGACCACATAACTTCTCAATTTAAATAATAGGGGTGGGGACCACCTGACCCATATTGAATGAGAGGATATGAAAACCTCTCAACCCCCTCTTTAATGTGGAAGAGCCTCTTGAGATTCTTCCACATTAATGTTTCCAACAGACCCAATTAATGGGGCCAAATCCTCCCATTAATTTGAATGTTGCTGTAAATATTTAGTTTTCTTTTTGAAATATTGACAATGAAATAATATATTTTATAATCTATTATTTGGCACATCAATTCTTTTTTGGGGGAGAGGAGAGGTTGGGAGAAAAGGAGATCTCCAATGAAGAACCTCATCTTCCAATGAAGAACGAAGAACGCGTTCTTCTAATGAAGAACGCCGGAAATGATATTCTTCTAACTTCTTCACCAGACACCTACCGACATGGAGCGTATTCCACAACCAACATGCGATCTCAGGATTGGAATTTTTTGGTGGACGTGATGAAAGACGATCACATTCTTCTTCTTCCTGCAACTTCATTGATGATCAATGAAAAAGGTAGGAGTTGTTTTCTTTTATGTGCCATGTTTTTATTTTATTTCAAAACGACTAAAGTGGATATGTTTCCTTTAACGGGTGAGTTGTTGTTCATCGTTATTATACCTTGATGAACCAATTTTTATCACCCTAATTGCAGATTTTGTGGGCCAAACTAACATGGCCTGACTCCCTCCATCAATCTCTTTGGTTATATTATTCAGCGTGGCGATGAAGCAATGAGGCGACGAAGGTGGAAAAGACAAAAGCCATGCTACTTGCGTCCTCCGTGATCCATGCCACCCCCATGGAATCCCACACCCCCACAGGCCGAGCCGCTACCCCGAGTCATCCTGTGCCTTGCCGGCATGCCCAGCCGCCAGCCAACCCGCCTGGTGCCCTGCCCAGCCGCCCGCCGGCCCGCCCGATGCCCCACCCAGCCGCCCGCCGACCCACCTGGCACCCTGCCCGGCTGCTCGTTGTCCCACCTAGCTCCTTCCCTGGTTCTTGCTGGCCTAGCCGCACCCTGCCTAGTCGCCTTTCGGTCTGCCCGCACCCCACCGACCTACCCGTCAGCCCTGCCAGCCGGCCCGTCAGCCTACCATCAGCCTACCTGACATCCTGACCATCCCCCCCTCGTGGAGCCCTAGCTGAACCGGCCCGTCCACACCCTCTGGTCCGAGCCGCACCATGCCGCACCCACGCGGCTTTCCTAGCTGAAGAGCCCATACATATTTCTAGGTAGGGCCCAATGGGCCAGGATGAACCTAACAGACTAACCCACCCAATGGACCGGGCTAGTCCCAACAGGTCTGACCGGGTCGACCCAAACCGGGTCGGACCGGACCCAGGCCCACTACCGACCCTTTACTTTCATTGGCCATATCTTTGGCACCGGATGACCATTTGATGAACCATCAGCGGTGCTGGTAATCTTGGAGTGTAGCGGTCCATTTTTGTATACCCCACCAGAGTTTTGGGTATAGTTGAGATACGGTCAGGTTGGATCAAGCACGAAACCAATCGGGCCTCCAGGACCAAAAGGCTAATAACTCACAGACCGTGCGTCTGATTGATGTGTCGTTTGTTGCATTGAGACATCTATGAGGTGGTGGACCTTTGATATACTTCTTTGTGGTACTTCGTGAGAGTTGGAGTATCGAACAGTATCTTGTGGAGTGGATCCTCCCGGAGATGAGCATGCGTAGTGCATAGACCTAGTAGCTAGCTGAGACCTGACGACTATTGACCGTTTAGACTCAGAGTGACTCTACTATCCTAGTAAGGAGAGCCATGGTGTCGCGGTAGACTCGTAGTGGGGAGTGCCTTGGTGTCACGACAGACCCACGATACTGAGCATGAGGATTACATCAGCAAGGTATGATGGGGAGCACCTTGGTGACGTGGCATACCCACAGGGGGGAGTGCCTTGGTGAAACAGCAGACCCACGCTAATTGACAGGAGGAGTACCTCCGCAATCCAAGGATAGTGGGAAGTTCCATGGTGTCACAGTAGGCCCACTGTACTCGATAGAGGAGGAGTCCTCTAGCTGTCATGGTTTCGATAATGTGAATAAAAATCATGTTTGAGTTGAGTCAGTAAATTTTGTGTCTACCTCATGATTTAGATGGATTACTTGATAAATTAGGTATATTTATGGTCATATACCTAAGTGAGGTTATCATTTGATTTTATACTTTATGTTTATCATTGTAGGATTTTGTGAGAACTTGAGGGTCTTAGGGTCCCTACTGAGTATAATTATACTCACCCTTGAACGGTCTATGCCCACACATTGTTGTGTTGGATGTAGATGACATACATCGCTAACTGAGGCTGAGACTGGAAGGGATGAACGGTACCCGGAGGCAGACCGTATGATGATTCAGCACATGGAGGAGACTGACAGACGTGGAGTACTGAGGAGGCTATCTATACCTACCCTTCAGGTAGGAATTCTAGAGGACGACCTAGCAGTTGTTTTACACTTCAAATGTTGAACTTGTTTTTTAGTTGTACTTGACCTTTCCTGTTGGGATTGTATTCCGACCCCTTTACATTCCACACTCTCTTTTGGTTATATAGTTTTCTTAGTGTTTCATATCAAGATGTGTGCTCTATTGTGTGTTTTTACACTTTATAAAGGCAATGCCTTCCCAATTTTATATAATTACACCTTTGGTGATAGTTTCCAGAACCTTTCCTATAAAAGACGGGCTTGGGGTAGTCACGGTACAGGCCCCAAGATATGGGTCATGAAAAATTTGTATTAGAGGAGTCAGTTATACTATAGAACTTAAGACTCTGATCTTTTTTGTGAAGCAGTACTGTTAAGGTTACTAAGTGTGGTTTTCATTTCAGGGGGTCTAGTGTTGGTGCGGTGGCTGACGTATCCATACACCAGTACCTTGAATACTGATTTCTGACTCAGTGCATGAAAACATTGATTATGTGTGTGTTTTCAAAAGTTTTCTCTATGTTAGCCCAACCAGGTCTGCTCACCAGGAATAAATCATTGACTGTGTCGCTTCTATTTCATTCAGGATGCCTCCCCACAGACGACCAGTGAGAGTCCCATGATTAGTACACATAGATGGCCCACCGAGCAATGAGGCCTCGATGCAGGTCCCTTTTCAAGCAGAGGCACAAGTTGTACTACTTCTCGTTGGGCCACCGATGCCAACAGCCCCCATTGCAGATGATGCACACCAATTGAGCACATTGCAAGAGTTCCATCACAAAAGGCCACCCAGGTTACACTGCGAGACAGACCCACAGGCGGCTGAGGATTGGCTGGAGGCTATGGTGATAGTTTTCCAACTGGTAGGGACACCAGCCGACTTCACGGCGATTCTTACTGCCAGCCTTCTACAGGCCGCAGTTGGTAGATGGTGGATCCTGATGCTCCAGGTGTATGATGAGATGACGCTTCTCTGGGAAGACTTCTACAGCCTGTTTCGAGTGGAATTTTGTCCAAAGACTCTCTGTGTAGTGCGTATTCAAGAGTTACTTCATCTATTGTAGGGAATCATGACTATAGCTCAGTATTCAGTGAGGTTCACAAACCTCTCATGCTACTCCACAGATATGGTATGAGACCCATTATTAAGGACCCAGACCATTGAGCAGGGGATGTAACACCCAATATTTTTATGAGAAATATTTTTTTTATGTTATATACATCATCAAAGGAATCTTTCACTATGCACAACACTAGCTTGGTTTTCTTTACATGCAATCACGACCTTCGTCGATAGCATGCGTTGTATGCAATATTTAGTTTCACTAAACAACGATATTCTATTAAAATATTATTAAAACTAGCAGTGATGAATAGTAATACCCACTTTTTGAAATTTTATATATTTTATCATTCAAAATGGACTTCAGTTTTGGAGTCGGAATATCCAAATTAGCCTAGGGTGAATTTTTGGTATTTTTCTGAAAATTTTCAATTTTTGATGAATAATGAAAACACTTAGTTACTATTTAAAAACCGACATTTTATGTAAATAATTATTTATATTATTTAAATTTATTTTAGGTCAAAATTGATATATAATACCTATATAAGTTCAATGTAATTCATTGGAGTCATTTTATAATAATTTTAGATATATAAAAATTTTATTGAACTTTTCACCGTCTTTTTTCCACCTCCTAGGAGAGTTTGAAAATTTATATAAAACTTAATTTTATCTCTTCTGTGAGTGTAATTTCAAAAATATGTCACTATCTAGATATGGCACCTAGTGGATGGAATGGAAATTTTAGGAATGCACGTGTCCCCTGTAGGGATTTTCCTCCGACACAAGATAATGATGTTGGATCTGGTGCTATGACTGGTGATGAGCAACTCATACCTATACTAGGACAACATACTCAGGTTATGAATAACAACCTTACTCATATGGATCATCCAGATCCACCACGTGGATGAGCCATGTTAGATTTCTTTAGGCGACAATAGCCTCAATCATTCAATGGGACTACAAACCCGTTTGTAGCAGATAAGTGGATATGTTCCCTTGAAAAGATATTTCTTTCTTTGGGATGTAATGAAAGATATAAGGTTGTCATGAAAGTATATCGTTTATTGGGAGATGCGGATCAGTGGGGGTTGTTAATCCAAAAAACAAAGGGGGAGGAAGAGATAGAAGAGATGGAATGGAGGGATTTTAAGTAAATTTTCTTAGAAAAATATTTCCCTCATGAGCAGCGAGCAGATATGGAGAGAAAATTCTTTAATCTGAGGAAGAAGGAAGATGATAATGTTGCAAGGTATGAATATAACTTCACAAGATTATCAAGACATGTTTTAGAATACATACAAAATCCAAGGAGTAAAATTGATCGATTCTTTGATGGCCAAAATCCATTCCTCTGGCGGGAATTGGTCTCCTCAAGTTTTTCATCATATGTGGATATAGTTTATTGTTCCATCAAGATAGAAAATGAATTCTCTAAGTCTTATGACTTAAAGGGAAAGAAAGAAAAGAAGAGGGTTGCTGAAAGCCCTGGTAAAGGAAATAAGGAAACGGGGAAGAAGGGAAGAGTTGAATTTCCACCACATGACAATTGTGGAAAGAAACACCCTGGTGCATACTTAAAAGAAAAAGGAGTATGCTACAAATGTGGTCAGAAAGGCCATCTTGTTGGTGATTGAAAAGGGAAGAATATATCCAATGATGTTTAATGCTATAGTTGTCTAAATATTGGACACTATAATAATGATTGTCCAAAACGCCATGGAAATATGCAATAGAAAAATACAAGGGATCAAGGACAAGCTTATGCAATCATAACTTCAGAGGATGAAGTTCCTAATGACATGGTGGAAGGCACATTAATTGTTTCCCCATGTTTAGAAAATTCTTTATTTGATTTTGGATGATCACATTGTTCCATGTCTTCCCATTTTGCTAAGAAAATTAGATATTTACAATTTGATTTAACAAGGGATTTATTAGTCAAAACTTTTAATGGAAGTATCATTTCTACAAAGTAATGTGAATCAATTACCATTAGGCCATATAAATTTTCTTTATCTTCTAATCTCATCATCACACCCAAGATTGAATCTGATATAATCCTCGGTATGTATTGGATTTCATACCATGATGGAAAAATTTATTTTAAGAAGAAGGAGGTTATGATTTTTAATGACGATGATAAAGAACAACTTATCATTAGAGAAGAATCGTCACCACCTGATTCTTATCTATATCCACCCCTAGTAGCTCAACTAAATTCAATTATTGGGGAGGAAGAGAATGCAATAATTGTGGGTGAAGAAAAGAATGTTCAAATAGAGTATGTACCAATTATGAGAGAATATATTGATTTGTTTCCAGAATATTTAACTGGACATCCTCCAAAACGAGAAATTGAGTTTTCAATTGATTTAATTCCTGGTTCAAGGCCCATATCGAAGACCCCTTATAGAATGGCCACTATGGAATTAGTGAAACTAAATAAAAAATAGAGGAATTTATTAATAAGGGATTTATTCTCCCTAGTGTTTCTCCATGGGGATCCCCTGTCCTTTTTGCTAAGAAGAAATATGGATCTATGAGGTTATGTGTCGACTATAGGGAGATCAATTCTATATTAATAAAGAACAAGTACCCCTACCTCGCATTGATGAATTTTTTGACCAACTGTATAGAGCTCAATACTTATCAAAGATTGACCTTAGATCGGGATATCATCAGTTGTGTGTGAAGAAGGAAGACGTTCCGAAAATATCATTTCAAACCAGGTATGGGCATTACGAGTTTATGGTGATGCATTTTGGATTTACTAATGCACCCTATTTCATCATGGATCTAATGAACAGAATTTTCAAGGAATATCTCGATGATTTTGTAGTGGTATTTATTGATGATATCTTGGTATACTCAAAAAGCTATGAATATCATGAAAATCACTTGCGCATTATCCTAAAGACACATAGAAGACATGAATTATATGGGATGTTTAGAAAGTGTGAATTTTGGCTTCAGGAAATTTCTTTTCTTGGACATATTGTCTTTAAGTATGGAATCCTAGTTGATCCTGCAAAGACAAAGGCAATCCAAGATTGACCCACACCAAAAAACCTAATGAGGTACACAGTTTTATTGGCTTAGTAAGTTATTATTGGCATTTCGTGCAGAATTTTTCCCGAATGGCTAACCCGCTAATGAAGCTCACACGTAAAGGGGTTAAATTTGTTTGGAAAAAATATTGTAAAAAATGTTTCGATGAACTGAATACAATATTATTCAATGCTCATATATTGAATCAACCATCGAGGAATGACGTGATTGTTACTTATAGTGTTTCTTCAAAGAAAGGACTTGGTTGTGTCCTTTTTCAAAATGATAGGGTTATTGATTATGCATCAAGAAAGATAAAAATTCATGAGAAAAACTATCCTACTCATGATATTGAGTTATCTGCTGTAATATTTTCTTTGAATATATGGAGACATTATCTCCATGGTGAAAAATGTGAGATTTATACTGATCACAAGAGTCTGATGTATATTTTCTCACAGAAAGAATTCAACATGAGGCAGATTAGATGGCTCGAACTACTCAAGGATTATGATTTCATGATACACTACCACCCAGGGAAGGAAAATAAGGTGGAAGATGCCTTGAGAAGAAAGTACCATGGAGTTTTTAACAAGATGATAGTTAAAAGGGATCCTATTTTCATGGATCTAGTAATGATGGATATGGGAATAACCATGGATGGTGAAAAATCAATGCTTTTTCAAATGGTTTCCAAACCATCTTTACTAGAAAGGGTAAAAAGTTCTCAGGATGATGATGAGGAGTTTGAAATGAAGATTAAAGCTGTGAATGATGGTAGATTGAGTGACTTTGTATATGAAGATGGAATTTTGAAATTTTGGAAGAGACTTTGTATTCACGATATACATGAACTAAAAAGGGAATTTTTGGATGATGCTTATAGTTAAAATTTCTCTATACACCTTGGTATCACTAAGATTTATTGAGATTTTAAGGAACATGTTTGGTGGGACAACATGAAGAGGGAGATTGTTGATTTTGTGTCATGATGTATGGTTTGTCAACAAGTGAAAGATGGAAGGAAACATCCTGCAAGAGTATTGCAACCTCTTCCCATACCTGAGTGGAAATGGGATAATATCACGATGGACTTTTTCATGGGACTACCAAAGACTCCTAGAAGGAAAGATGAAACATGGTTCATTGTTGATCGTCGTACCAAGTTAGCACATTTTCTTGCTATAAGAGAAGATCTACCACTTGAACGTCTAACAAGACAATATATTAATGAAGTTGTGAGACTTCATGGAGTACCCATATCGATTATTTCTGATTGTGATCCACATTTTAGGTCACGATTATGGAAAATTCTTCAGAAGTCCCTTGATACTGATCTTTTTTTGAGCACTTCCTACCACCCACAAACGGTTGGACAATCAGAATGGACTATTCAAACATTATAATAAATGTTGGGGTCTTGTTCACTTGATTTTCAAGGCATTTGGGATCAGTATTTACCTCTCCTAGAATTTTACTACAACAATAACTCCCATTCAAGTATACATATGGCACCATATAAGGAATTATATGGGAGGTGATGTCGTACACCAACTTGCTGGGATGATGTTGTTGAAAGAAAGCGAGTAGGCCCAAAACTTGTTGAGGAATCTATGGAAAAGGTTAAGATTTTCTAGAACCATATCAAAATATCTCAAAGTAGGAAAAATAGCTATGCTGATAACCGAAAGAAGGATTAGGAATTTCAAGAAGGTGATCAAGTTTTAATAAAGGTATCTCCATGGAAAGGGAATTATACGATTCAGTAAGAAGGGAAGATTAAGTCCCAAGTACATCATACCTTTTGAAATCCAGTACCAAATGGAAGTCGTAGCTTACCATTTGGCAATGCCGCCAAGTCTCTCCAAGTTTCACAATGTGTTCCACATGTCAATGTTATGAAAGTACATTCCAGACCCAACACATGTACTCACTTATGAATAAGTGGAAATTGAGCCTAATATATCTTACTGTGAAGAGACTATCAAGATTTTTGATACTAGAGAAAAAGTATTGAGTAATTGGGTGACTTTTCTGGTAAAGGTTCTATGGAGAAACCATAAGATGGGGGAAGCAACATGGGAGCCTGAGGAGAAAATGTTAAAGACATACCCGAATATTTTTAGGTAATATTCTGTGAATTTAGAGGACAAAATTTTAATAAGAAGGGAAGAATGTATCAGCCCAAGGTTTCGAAAATAAATATAGAATGCAATTTTATAATCTATCCATTAAACACAACTATTCCTCTTCTATGTTTTGAGTTTCAAAAAATGGTCATGTAGTGTTGTGTTCAGCAAGACATTTAGAGTCTGATAGAACAAACATGATTTTTTGTGAATAGTAACATACCCTTATGAATAGTAATATGAATAGTAATATGAACCTTATGAATATTAAATAATAATAATATGTTATTTTCTTAAGTAAATATGATAATGGGATCTTAATTAATTTTTCAATGTCACATAAAACTAATTGCACTTTAAGATTGTTATTTTTCCAATTAACTCTGAGCTTATTTAAAAATTAAATTAATAATATTTCGAATTTTTTTTGAAAAATGGATTTCTCTTTTGAATTCTACACGTCGATAAATGGTAGGAGTGAATATTTGGGATATTTATGAAATTCATGAATTTTTGATGAATAGTGAAATACGATAAAATACCATATATACAAATTTTCAGATAAATACAGTATTCATGATATCACAAGTGATGTAAGGCCACTTGGTTCGAACTCAAATGCACTTCTTACAATTAAGGTCACATGAAACAACAATATTGGTTTTCTTGGGGGAAATAATAAAATAATTAATTAAATATTCAAAATTTACTCCTCTCCTCTACTATAAAAACCCCTCACCACTCCCTCTTCTCTTCACTCCTCTAAGACTTGAGTCTCCTCAAATTTCTGCCCAATTACCCTTCCCTAGTCTCTACCCACGTCCAAGAATCACATGGTCTTGACAAAAGATCAAAACCCATTCTCTTAAAGAGTTTCTCAAGGAGGTTATTTCAAGAGGTAAAGCACCCTTCTTTTTCATTTGGGTTCATTTCAATTTATCTTCTTTTTCTATCGTATACTCACCCCTTCTTTCCAAATGATCATTATAACTCCAGTAAAATCTATATAATGTATTTATATCATGTTAATTGAAGAACCATCATAAATATTATTACTCTTCCCTTTTATTTTTATAAACGAAATCGACATCCATAAGTTTCTGATTTATAACCTTCATGGATGAAGAAGTTTTTTATTAAATTTATTCTTCATTACTAGTAATAAAACCATATTCATGGTTTAATTAGGCTATAATATATGTTTTATAACCTAATTAATATTCAGGAACCAGAATATGTACATTTAATTATGTTATATGACAAAACTAGTTCATAATATTCCAAATATCGCCGAATTATCGATGTGGATGTCATCTCATGATTCATCCTAATTCCATGTAACAAAATGATAGAAATGAACATTATAAATTCTATATGATAATTAATAATATATAATTTCAATCTGGGAGATTTATTACCATTCCACATGATCTTCATTACTTAAAAACAAGTGAACCGAATATGAAAATAAAGGAAACAAACACTCCAGAAACACGAAATTCAATACAATAACTTATCAATAAAGACATAAATGAACTAACAAAAATTATGGTAAACTAAATACATGTCTAATAGGTTCTTGAATAAGTTATTAAAAAGTATAATTTCATATTCTAGGAGCTTAAGTACAAGAGTGGAACACGTTTGGTGTTAAGGTAAGGGTTTTTCCACCTGAACATCCACTTTCATTCGGGATACTTTCATTGTCTAATTACCTCGATGTAATTCTTATGTATTGTTATGTACACATCATATGTTCTATTTTAGTATCATATATATGTTTAAAAACCATAATACTTCCTTATATTATGTATAGTTACAAGTTTTAAGAGGAACTTTCAAAATTGTTCCAAAAATACATGCTCGATTCATGGGAATTTCTCAAATTCTTACCTATATTCACGGGCACTCTATAATATTTCATTGGAAACCATTATCTTTATAAAATCACTCATTTTATTATGAAAATACTATCTTACTTCAATTATGTTTTTATACAAATATTTTTCCTAAAGAACTCTTCTTTTCAAAATAAGAGAGTATTTATTTCCAGAATGGCTTAATGGTTTTATAAGAGTGTTTTCATTTAATTCAACACTCTTGTTGATTCCATGGTATTATTGGGTTTAATAATTTATGGATTCATATACCATATTTGATTTAATGGTTATGACTAAATCTATTGTGGATGATCTATCCTAAAGCCAGTCACCATATTATTCCGAATGGTTAGTGTTTTATGTTTGATGATTCAGGAAAGATAGTTACATTTCATATGATAGTTTCAATATGAATTTATTGGTTGTTTATGTTTATACCCAATCATATGAGGAATGAATTGGACTTATTATGTGATTGGTGTGGCCCGCTATAGCCCCTCGATGCATCGGTAGGTCTCATGAGACTACTGAATGTGGAATTGGTCGAGGCCCTTCCCAATGTGATTTGGATTTTGGACGAGGCCTTAATCACTAGACGTCTAGGCCGAGACCCTAAAAAAATGTTTCAGAATGTCTGGAATATGAACTTATCTCATTATGATTCTATTATTTGATAGTTCTTGTGGTTATTCGACTAGTATAATTCCCATGATTATGTTTCATTATGGCATTATTTACTCATCTCATATTCCTTCTATAATGTGTTCAAGTTTCTTAATAAAGGCGTGTGTTTTCAATTATTAACCATATATAATGTTTATATTATCTTCCTCTATATTGATTACTCTTACTAATATTTTGAGCTCTCTCCTTTCTTATGTTTCATTTTCTCAGGACATGAAGATGTAATTTATGAATGACTTGAAAGCATAATCTAGGATAGGTGATGACTCTAGTGGATTAATTAGTGTTGTTTTCCCTATCCATATGTAATGTTGAAATTTTGTATGTATCTTTTTTAAAATGAAACTAAACTACTTGGCCCTTCGAGATTTGTATTCCTTGTATGTATGCCAATGTAATCAAATAAGGCACTGACTCTGGGCAACTGGGGTCGGGCCCTTACACTAGATTTTCAGGGAAATAACTATCTCTAATATAAGGCCCCATCCTTAAACCTTACTTAATATTGAATTAAATGAATAATTCACATTGAGGATCTTTTCAGGTTTAGAGTTTTAGAGAATTAGAACATAACTATTACATCTTAAAAGATTACAAAGTAGACACTTCTACTAAGTCTCCATAAAATAAAAACTCTTAAAAAGAAAGATGTCTAGATTCCATGTTTTAGATAGCATGAAATTCCCTTGATCCCATCCTTGACCTTATTCTACTTTAAGTCCTGAGAAAAACATTTCGAAAAACTTGGGGTGAGCATAAGAAGCTCAGTAAGGGATACACAAAGAATGAAAATTGTTAGTTTATCAAAACAACAAGTAAACCATGTATACTTTATCAAAGTAATACTTTTCACCTTTATGAAGTAATAAAAACTCTTCACTGAATAAAGTATCATTACTTACCTTTTTGTAACCAAAGGATTACCATAAAACCCATATAAAGAACACATAACATATATAAAGGTCACTTGGGACATAAACTTACTTAAGTGGAATAACCATATGGTCGACTTCCACACATATCACTTAATGGAATAGCCATACGGCCAATTTCCATACATACTTAATGGAATAGCCATACGGCTGACTTCCATACCCAATTCATTGGAGGTTATAACGTAACCACCCGTCCTGGTATTCACGGCACCACCCGTCATATGGTTTATAACGTAACCACCCGTTAAAATGTCCAAGTACCAATATAAAATCATAAAACATAAAACCAATATAAAGGAATGATAACATTTCCACATTTCAATCATAATATAACATAAATATATTGACATAATATAATACTTTATCAAAACCATTTTCAATACCAAAATACATAAAAGAGTATATGGTATTTATTTTATTCTAAAAACAATACGTCTTGTTGAGGAAGCCAAAGACCAAATAATACTCGCGGCGGCGGAAAAAGTCGTTGTCACCGCGTACGTTAAAAAAACATTCCTTTTTGTCGTTTAGTAAAATGCTTCGTAGAAAAAGATTTATTTTGTATAAAAGTAAAAGTCAAAGGGTTTATACACTGTATAAAAGAAAGTTGTGTGTAAAACGAAATATGCCTCAATGAAAGGAGATTGAGACGAAGTCCCTTACCTCGGGTCCGACTTGACTTGATCTTTCTTTAACGTCCTGAATAATAAACTTGAGTTAATTTATACTTTATTAAGAACCTTTTTAAAGTTCATTATTCCTTTTATATCACTTATTGCCATGTTATAAACATTATGTAACCATTTAAGTTAATAATGTTTGTTTTGTCAATATTTGGTTCTTAAGTCGAAAGTTGACTTCTTACAATTACATGTTGTTCGTGTGGTCAAAAGTTCTTTATATCCAGAATGAAATTCCTGATTTGGATATCATATATATCATATATATCCAGCATATACATGTATTTATAATATTACATAATCATTTAGAGGTAATAAATGAAATGCACCGTTCATGGAGATGGTAAGCCGTACGTACGCATGAACGCTACATTCATTTATTTGTCATATTAATGGAATTAAAACTAAATGAGAGGTATGTATATTTTAATTCCAGAATTATATTCATCATTTAGATATATCATTAATTATATATATCCATTATATACATGTACTTTTAATAGTACATTACATTTGGGGATAGGAAATGAAATGCACCGTTCATGGAGACGGCAAGCCGTACGTACACATGAACGCTACTTTCATTTCTATCTCATACTTTAATGGAAATAAATAATAATGATATATAATTATATTATAATTACAGTATAACATCATATATAAAAACTTTAAATCCATCCTTTACACATCCCACATATGGCATTAACGAATCACATCACTTTGAGGGGGCGGTAGTCCGCACTTCCTTAAATGAAGATATCGTGTTTACCCATAATGGAAACCATAAAGGTATGCCCAAAATGAAAAAAACAGAAGCTTAAGTAAAACATAAACATATTATATATCATATATAAAAATAGTGACATCATAATGGCCACCTTTGAAGGTGTTAAATGAGTATTGAACAATCATCGTTTCGGGAGGCAGAATTTCTCCATCCACGGAAACCGTATGTTCTTTAACCATTTGATGTAGTTGTGTGAGAGTGTAGCTCAAATAAATCTTATAACAACATCCTAGTATATTTAAGATACTGTTGTTGTTACAAAATAATTAAATAAAAAGAGTTTAGGGGGTTGGAGAAGCAAAATAAAACAAATGAACAAGAGAGAATGAATTACCTTTAAAAGTGTAACTTCCTTTTGATTTGAGCCTAAAGGCTTCCTTTGAAAGGATTATTCCCAAATGGAATCCTCTAGGATGAGGAGAGGGATGTGGAGAGAGTAATTGGGCAGGGGTTGGCCGAGCCAAAGGCTTGAGAAGTGTGTGAAATGAGGTAGAGGTGGGGGCCTTTTATAAGAGGAGAGGAGGGGCACTTTTGGAAAGTAAAGAAATATTACTTTATTTGAAAATGTGTTTCGGTTTTAAAAGGTCCCACATTTATATAATTCGTGGATAAGGTGATAAGGGTTCTAAATCCACTCATCCAATTGGTTTTGGACATGTTTAGGTTTTAGATTTTGCATTATCTTTCCATTTTATTTAAATCGTCAAATAATTATGTCATCGCTGCATCATTATTATGTCATAAATAATTTAATTTATTTATTGTATATAAATTATAAAAAATACTATGATGTATGAAATCTTTTTAGCTTTCCAATGACTATTTATAATCAAAATTTGGACTTGTATAACCCCACTCAAAAATTATTTTAGTAAACCAATTTATGTTAGTGTCATTTTCACTTTAACATTAAATAAAAATATATTAATGTCATTTTCCAACTAAAGAGGCTCCATGGGGTCCCCAAGTTGGCCCATGGCTTGTCTTGGTCGGACATGACTCACCCAAGAGGTGTAGTATAAGTTTCATGGTGTTTCCACATTCTTATAATACCATTTTTACCTTAAACTACACTAATTACCTCTAATCGCGATTAAAAACTTAATAAGTAACTATTCACCAAAAAATTATTTTAATCTCATTGAACCACATTTTACTTCTTAATGACAACCATGTATGTCGGATTTTCAAAATTCAATACACATTAGTGGTAAACTTTCATTTAACTGAAAAATCAGTTTGCTTGATTACCACTTAGTGGTTTCACTATTCATCAAAAATTGAAGTTTTTCAGAAAATTACCAAAAAATATCCCTAAGCTATATTTGATATTCCGAATTCAAAAATGAAGTCCATTTTACAAAATTCAAAACATATAAGTCAAATTAATTAATTTAATAATTAATTCCCACTGTCATGACAAATAGCGTGTTTTTGTGAAACAATAAGTATCAAAAGATTGACACCAGTTTAAGTCCAATTTCAAAGTGAAATTGATTCCAATGACCACCATTGGATTAACTGGTAAAAATATTTTCTAATTTCACTTTAAAACCAATTAAAATAATAATCAAATCATATAAATAAATTAGATTAAAAAGAGGTTTTGAATTAAAATACAACATTTTACACTATTCATAAAAAAATGAACTTTATCATAAAGGTACCAAAAATTTACACAAAGTAAATTTTGATGTCCCGATTCTAAAGAAGAGTTATATTTGGTCCAAAATAAATTATAAGAGTGATCAATACTATATTTAATGACGGTTCACCATTAAAAGGTCATAAGTGAACCTTTAGTGAAAATTAGAGTGTATATGCCCTAAAATTGAACTCTTTCCGTATTTTAAGCCTTTATCTTTTATTGGGTAAATGTATAAACATTTAAAAACATATCTAATCATATTTTAGTTATTTCTATCCATTCCCGCCAGTACAACGGCTACATGTTAACTAACATTTAAAATAATATTATTTTATTACTACTGTGCTACGTAAGTTTCAAAGAAACTCATCATTGCGTATCAGGTACGCTATCGAACATAGAAAACCCTTTAAAATAAAATTAATATTTAATTCGTAAATATTAATAAATATGAAAATTCTTTATTCTTTATTTACCTGGGATGTTACATCCTTCCCCCCTTTTGGGAATTGCGTCCTCGCAATTTTATTCACTTATCAAAATAAGTGGGGGTATTTATCCCTCATAGCATTTTCAGATTCCCACGTTGCCTCTTCAATCACATGGTTTTTTCACAAAACATTTACCTGATGAATCACCTTATTCCGTAACACTTGCTCCCTGTGGCCAAGAATCTGGACCGGTTGTTCCTCATAAGATAGGTTCTCTTCCAGCTAAACTACCTCTGGACTCAAAACATGAGATGGATCTGGCATATACTTTCTCAACATTGAAACATGAAAAACATTGTGTACCTGAGATAAACTCGGAGGTAAAGCCACTCGGTATGCAACTGATCCAACTCTTTCCAGAATTTCGTATGGTCCAACGAACCTTGGACTCAACTTTCCTTTCTTACCAAATCTCATCACACTTTTCCAAGGAGAACCCTTGAGAAAAACATGATCACCTACCTCGAAAGATAGATCCTTCCTCCGGTTATCCGCATAACTCTTCTGCCTGCTCTGAGCTGTTCTCATGTGCTTCTGAATCAGCTGAACTTTTTCTGCCAACTCTTCTACCAATTCTCGTCCCATCAACTTCCTTTCACCAACTTCATCCCAAAAAGCTGGAGTTCGACACCGCTTCCCATATAATGCCTAAAATGGTGCCATCTGTATACTGGAATGAAAACTGTTATTATAAGAAAACTCAACCAAAGAAAGATGTTGGTCCCAACTTCCCTGATAATCCATAGAACAAGCTCGTAGCATATCCTCCAATGTCTGGATTGTTCGTTCTGACTGCCCATCTGATTGAGGATGAAAAGCTGTACTAAAATTTAATTTAGTACCCAACGACTTCTGAAGGCCTTTCCAAAAGTTAGAAGTAAACCTGGGATCACGATCCGATACAATGGAGAGAGGAACTCCATGTAACCTAACTATCTCTTTAAGATACAAACGGGAAAGTTGATCAAGAGAGAAAGTATCTCGTATAGAAAAGAAATGAGCAGATTTGGTCAAGCGATCAACAATAACCCAGATTGCATTATTACCTCAAGATGTCCTCGGTAATCCCACAACAAAGTCCATGGATATGTTTTCCCATTTCCACTCTGGCACTGGTAAAGGCTGAAGCATCCCTGCCACTCTTCTTTAACCTGTTGACATGTCAAACACTTCACAGTAAAATCAACAATGTCTCTTTTCATTCCATCCCACCAGTAATACTCCCACAGATCTATATACATCTTAGTACTGCCCGGATGAACTGAAAACGGAGAACTATGAGCTTCACATAACAACTCTCTCTTCAACTGTGAATCACAAGGCACACATAACCTCTTCCCAAACCTCAAAACACAAACTTATCCAAGAACTCATGGAAAATTTTATTCATAAGGTCCATGAATATAGCAGGTGCATTGGTTAACCCAAAAGGCATAACTACAAATTCATAATGGCCATATCTAGTACGGAACGCAGTTTTCGGAACGTCTGCTTCTTTTACTTTCAACTGATGGTACCCCGACCTCAAGTCAATCTTCGAAAAAAACTGAGCTCCCTGGAGCTGATACCACTTCATTCGATGGCCCAACATCTGCTGAAGTTGTTGCAAAGGATTTTACCACCCCTTTCTGCTTGTAGTCTAACTGCTTCCCATCACTCAAGCTCCTTGTCGGACACTCGTCTTCATAATGACCCATTTCATTACACTTAAAACATCTTACCGTTGGCTTTTCATTTCCTGCTTGATCATCTTACTTACAGTTACGAGCAATATGACCAGACTTACCACACCGAAAGCACTTACCAGACTTGGATAAACATTCTCCAGGATGCATTTTACCACACTTCTCACAGGATGGATATTTGCTTTTCTTACCTCCTTGCTTCTTTGATGAATTCTTCCCCTTTGCCTGCCAACTAGACCTCTTATTCTGTTGTTTGTCATAGAACACCTGATCATCGGCAAACTCCATTTCCACCTTCTCCGTACATCGAACAAGTTTTTCATAACTTTTGAACTCACGAGAAGCTAAAGCCCTTCGATACTTTGGCTTTAACCCTGAGTAAAAATGGTTTATTTTACTATCAAGATCTCGTATGAAGCTTGGAGCATACCTTGCCAATCGAGTGAATTTTTCATCATAAGCAGCCACTGAATCATCCTCCTGCCTCAATTCTAGGAACTGTTTTTCCATCCTAAGAAGAACCACCTTAGGAAAATATTTCTCAAGAAACATACCTTTGAATTTGTCCCAGTGAAGATCCTCAATATCATCACTATCCCTTATATTTTTCACCATCGACCACCACTGATCAGCTTCACCTTCAAAATGGTAAACAGCAAGACTAACCTTTTGTTGTTCTGAACACCCCATGACATCAAAAATCTTCTCCAGTGCTTTAATCCACCCTTCAGCTTGCACAGGGTCAGATGATCCTCTGAATGATGGGGGATGTTGCCTCATGAAATGTTCCACCACTGACATGTTCCTCTGCGGTTGATCCGGCTGATCTCATGCATGGATACCACCACCATTTATAGCCTGAGTTAACTGTGCCATCACTGCAACAAACTGTTCAGTTCTGATTCCGACCATCTCAGGTTGCTGATTTGGAAGGTTATCTTCCTCCTGATGTCGTCCCAACATAGCTGCTTTGTTTCCTCTGCGAAAAACCATTCTGAACACAGAAATATCTTAGGCGAAGCAACATGGTAATCCGTAAATGCTATATCATTTCAATCATATTATAATTTAACACTTTTCTAACTCCTAAAGTTGTCTAAACCGTCCTTTGATACCAACTATAAGGCCCCAGCCTTAAACCTTACTTAATATTGAATTAAATGAATAATTCACATTGAGGATCTTTTCAGGTTTAGAGTTTTAGATAATTAGAACATAACTATTACATCTTAAAAGATTACAAAGTAGACACTTCTACTAAGTCTCCATAAAATAAAAACTCTTAAAAAGAACGATGTCTAGATTCCATGTTTTAGATAGCATGAAATTCCCTTGATCCCATCCTTGACCTTATTCCACTTTAAGTCCTGAGAAAAACATTTCGAAAAACTTGGGGTGAGCATAAGAAGCTTAGTAAGGGATACACAAAGAATGAAAATTGTTTGTTTATCAAAACAACACGTAAACCATGTATACTTTATCAAAGTAATACTTTTCACCTTTATGAAGTAATAAAAACTCTTCACTGAATAAAGTATCATTACTTACCTTTTTGTAACCAAAGGATTACTATAAAACCCATATAAAGAACACATAACATATATAAAGGTAACTTGGGACATAAACTTACTTAAGTGTAATAACCATATGGTCGACTTCCACACATATCACTTAATGGAATAGCCATACGGCCAATTTCCATACATACTTAATGGAATAGCCATACGGCCGACTTCCATACCCAATGAATTGGAGGTTATAACGTAACCACCCGTCCTGGTATTCACGGCACCACCCGTCATATGGTTTATAACGTAACCACCCGTTAAAATTTCCACGTACCAATATAAAATGATAAAACATAAAACCAATATAAAGGAATGATAACATTTCCACATTTCAATCATAATATAACATAAATATATTGACATAATATAATCCTTTATCAAAACCATTTTCAATACCAAAATACATAAAAGAGTATATGGTATTTATTTTATTCTAAAAACAATACGGCTTGTTGAGGAAGCCAAAGACCAAATAATACTCGCGGCGGCGGAAAAAGTCGTTGTCACCGCGTACGTTAAAAAAACATTCCTTTTTGTCGTTTAGTAAAACGCTTCGTAGAAAAAGATTACTTTTGTATAAAAGTAAAAGTCAAAGGGTTTATACACCGTATAAAAGAAAGTTGTTTGTAAAACGAAATATCCCTCAATGAAAGGAGATTGAGACGAAGTCCCTTACCTCGGGTCCGACTTGACTTGATCGTTCTTTAACGTCCTGAATAATAAACTTGAGTTAATTTATACTTTATTAAGAACCTTTTTAAAGTTCATTATTCCTTTTATATCACTTATTTCCATGTTATAAACATTATGTAACCATATAAGTTAATAATGTTTGTTTTGTCAATATTTGGTTCTTAAGTCGAAAGTTGACTTCTTACAATTACATGTTGTTCGTGTGGTCAAAAGTTCTTTATATCCAGAATGAAATTCCTGATTTGGATATCATATATATCATATATATCCAGCATATACATGTATTTATAATATTACATAATCATTTAGAGGTAAGAAATGAAATGCACCGTTCATGGAGACGGTAAGTCGTACGTACGCATGAACGCTACTTTCATTTCTTTGTCATATTAATGGAATTAAAACTAAATGAGAGGTATGTATATTTTAATTCCAGAATTATATTAATAATTTAGATATATCATTAATTATATTTATCCATTATATACATGTACTTTTAATAGTACATTACATTTGGGGATAAGAAATGAAATGCACCGTTCATGGAGACGGCAAGCCTTACGTACACATGAACGCTACTTTCATTTCTATCTCATACTTTAATGGAAATAAATAATAATGATATAGAGGTATATTATAATTACAGTATAACATCATATATAAAAACTTTAAATCCATCCTTTACACGTCCCACATATGGCATTAACGAATCACATCACTTTGAGGGGGCGGTAGTCCGCACTTCCTTAAATGAAGATATCGTGTTTACCCATAATGGAAACCATAAAGGTATGCCCAAAATGAAAAAAACAGAAGCTTAAGTAAAAATTAAACATATTATATATCATATATAAAAATAGTGTCATCATAATGTCCACCTTTGAAGGTGTTAAATGAGTATTGAACAATCATCGTTTCGGGAGGCAGAATTTCGCCATCCACGGAAACCGTATGTTCTTTAACCATTTGATGTATTTGTGTGAGAGTGTAGCTCAAATAAATATTATAACAACATCCTAGTATATTGAAGATACTGGTTTTGTTACAAAAGAAGTAAATTAAAAGAGTTTAGGGGGTTGGAGAAGCAAAATAAAACAAATGAACAAGAGAGAATGAATTACCTTTAAAAGTGTAACTCCCTTTTGATTTGAGCCTAAAGGATTCCTTTGAAAGGATTCTGCCCAAACGGAATCCTCTAGGATGAGGATAGGGATGTGGAGAGAGTAATTGGGCAGGGGTTGGCCGAGCCAAAGGCTTGAGAAGTGTGTGAAATGAGGTAGAGGTGGGGGCCTTTTATAAGAGGAGAGGAGGGGCACTTTTGGAAAGTAAAGAAATATTACTTTATTTGAAAATGTGTTTCGGTTTTAAAAGGTCCCACATTTATATAATTCGTGGATAAGGTGATAAGGGTTCGAAATCCACTCATCCAATTGGTTTTTGACATGTGTAGGTTTTAGATTTTTCATTATCTTTCCATTTTATTTAAATCGTCAAATAATGATGTCATCGTTGCATCATTATTATGTCATAAATAATTTAATTTATTTAATGTCTAAAAATTATAAAAAAAAATACTATGATGTAGGAAATCTTTTTAGATTTCCAATGACTATTTATAATCAAAATTTGGACTTGTATAACACCACTCAAAAATTATTTTATTAAACCAATTTATGTTAGTGTCATTTTCACTTTAACATTAAATAAAAATATATTAATGTCATTTTCCAACTAAAGTGGCTCCATGGGGTCCCCAAGTTGTCACATGGCTTGTCTTTCTCGGCCATGACTCACCCAATAAATGTAGGACAAGTGTCATGGTGTTTCCAAATTCTTATAATACCATTTTTACCTTAAACTACACTAATTACCTCTAATTGCGATTAAAAACTTAATAAGTTACTATTCACCAAAAAATTATTTTAATCTCATTGAACCACATTTTACTTCTTAATGACAACCATGTATGTCGGATTTTCAAAATTCAATACACATTAGTGGTAAACTTTCATTTAACTGAAAAATCAGTTTGCTTGATTACCACTTAGTGGTTTCACTATTCATCAAAAATTGAAGTTTTTCAGAAAATTACCAAAAATTCACCCTAAGCTATATTTGATATTCCGAATTCAAAAATGAAGTCCATTTTACAAAATTCAAACATATAAGTCAAATTAATTAATTTAATAATTAATTCCCACTGTCATGACAAATAGCGTGTTTTTGTGAAACAATAAGTATCAAAAGATTGACACCAGTTTAAGTCCAATTTCAAAGTGAAATTGATTCCAATGACCACCATTGGATTAACTGGTAAAAATATTTTCTAATTTCACTTTAAAACCAATTAAAATTATAATCTAATCATATATATAAATTAGATTAAAAAGAGGTTTTGAATTAAAATACAACATTTTACACTATTCATAAAAAAATGACCTTTATCAGAAAGGTACCAAAAATTTACACAAAGTAAATTTTGATGTCCCGATTCTAAAAAAGAGTTATATTTGGTCCAAAATAAAGTATAAGAGTGATCAAAACTATATTTAATGAAGGTTCACCATTAAAAGGTGATAAGTGAACCTTTGGTGAAAATTAGAGTATATATGCCCTAAAATTGAACTCTTTCCGTATTTTAAGCCTTTATCTTTTATTGGGTAAATTTATAAACATTTAAGAACATATCTAATCATATTTTAGTTATTTCTATCCATTCCCGCCAGTAAAACGGCTACATGTTAACTAACATTTAAAATAATATTATTTTATTACTACTGTGCTACGTAAGTTTCAAAGAAACTCATCGTTGCGTATCAGGTATGCTATCGAACATAGCAACCCCTTTAAAATAAAATTAATATTTAATTCGTAAATATTAATAAATATGAAAATTCTTTATTCTTTATTTACCTGGGATGTTACATATAATCCCTAGTAATTACCTATACCCATATGTATTGAGTATGGATGAGGTAGTTATAAGATTAATAGTTCTTATTACAATAAGGGAGAGTGGTAGGGTATGACCCTCATTTTGGTTGGACCAATGTTGTGGATCAAATTCTATGAGTACATATTCATGTATGGGTTTTAGAATACATGTATGGGGAGATGATGTTATACATCCATGATTCATCTCGGGTAGTGCACCCCAACATCAATAAGAATTATTTGTATTTACATCACCAGTACTAGTAGCCAGGTATGGGAATAGATTTATCTAATTTTTTATGAGATATTCCACCTATCAACAGTTAAAGGTGGGACATTAGAAACCAACTAGAATATTATTACTTCTACCCATTATCGAGTGGAAATGGAATGATTTCACAATATATTCTGTGGTAGGATAAGAGAGGCCACCAGGAGGGAAATAAGTTTAATATATTTTTTATTAAAGAATAAAAAATATTTCAAATTTTATTCCAATCAAGGAGGCCTTCAGTGTTGATGATCTTGGGAGGCTCTATATTCATGAGATAGTATGAATTACTAGGGTCGTGCATAATATTATTTAATACATGGACACCCATTTTAATTCATAATTATGGAAAGGGATATAGAGGGAATTGGTTAAACTTGTTATTTGGAGAAAATAATACCACCCATGGATAGATATCTAGTAAGATCTCATGATTCGGGCCCTAGAGAACATGTTATAGGCATGCATCATGGATTTTGGGGGCTCTTGGGAAAGACATACACCCCTATTTGTATTCAACAAAAAAATTATCATTCATCCTTAAATAGGTATAGAATCATGTGAGGGTTAGTATAGTATTCTATTACCATAAAATGTATGTTGGATAAAGGTAGGATGTGTAGTTATTCTTGGACCTCTCCTTGTTTAGGACACCATAGCGAACAAGTAGTTGATTTGGAAGAGGATGTGTACTGTGTAGTCTCATCAGAATTCATGTGTTGATCACCAAAAATTATTTAAATATTTTGACGTCATTTATTAGTTCTTTTAATTTGTCTCTCCAATTCCGATCATTGGAAGGTCCTGTTATAAGCTAATATTTCCCCAGGTTATGTTATGCTATTTGAGATTTTGGATAGAGTCTAAAACCTAGACAATCAGTTATAGTTACTTATGATGTACCAATATGTGCACGATGTATTCCATATATCCTTACTATGATAATATCATTATAATACATCCCATTATTTTTATCCTGGTGAGGTTGAGATATAGATAGATACGTCACTTGAGAATTATCCTATTCAAAATATGGATCGTAGCATTAAGGTTCTCTGAGGTCGGTCTATTCATTTAGTACAAGTGTAATGGAAACACCAAATTGGATATGATCAAACTTGTTAGGGGGAGATGTATGATCATAGTAGATAGGTTTTTTCTCAGATCATTATTTATCACTCTTAGAAGGAATATTCAGGGATGGACTTTTTAAAAGGGGAATGTTTTTTAAAACTATATTCATTATGAAATTATGGATCCATTAATTTCAATTATTTATTAGTTTAAATTATCATGTGTGGCATAATTTTAATTCCCTTTGAGTTTATGGAGGTATTGGGGGTGTTAATTGATGGTTAGGATCTTGAACAACATAATTTAGGGTGAATTAAGCCTAGTGTATGGTTAGTTAAAACCATGTGGTGGTAGGATGCATAGTTAGATAAAACTATATGAGGTAGGATATATAAAAGATACTGACAGCATGGTTGGATGAAACCCTGTGATTTGGATTTCAGAACCATGTGGAAATGTCTTCAATTTTTATATGGGTTTTTTCAAAGTTTTACATGGTTTTTTAAACCCAGGAGACAAACTGAGTGATGTGAACTTCCCTACTAATAGGTGTGTATGGTTGGTACAAAGTTTTTTCAAATAGTGTGCCCAAACCATGAAACCCTTTGATTTTCATGAAATAATTAAAAAACACATAATTAATTATATATCTGTAAAAAATATATCATTCCTCTCCAAAACAGTAGACTCACCACTTTGAGAGCCCTCTTGAGAGTTGGTTCTAGGAATTAAGGTATCTTCTTCATAAGATCTCTGATACAAGATCCGCACATCTCACTGGATCCGCATGAGTGTGTTACCAATTCTTTTTGTTAAATTCCTCATATGGTTTTCTATCAGTTGGTATATTTAGGTCCAAGTTTATTTTAAATACTACTAGGTTCATGGACCATTCTTCGATAATATCATAACATGAGTTGAATTGAGAGATTATAATTGAAGATTAATCCAATATGGACCTATAGTATGTGTCCCAATAGCTTTCATTGAAAATTGAAGTGTTTATATTTTTTTTGTTTTTTCCACACCCAATTCATGGGAGACACCTTCAAATTAATTTAAATTATTGAATTAAAATTTAGGTATAGTCTAGGTAATTATAGAGTAATGCTAATGATTGATTATATTATGATGATCTTGAAATTTTATCCCCCCTTTGAGCATGTTGATTATTTAATTGAACTAATTTTATGGTATTTGAATTTTTATACCATTATGGTGTTATTATTTATCCCATTTGTAGGGATGTGAATTGGGAGTTTATAGTGAATCAAATTGATGAATTTAATTTTAAATTATCATGTTATTTGAATTTTAATACAAAATGTAATTGAATTAATACTGAATAGGGAATTGGTTCCAGGACTATAGAATTTTATGATGTATTGTTTAATTAAGCATGAGAGGCTTGTTTCAATTAATTTTCTTTTGTGAGGAGATATGAGAAAAGACATTTAATCATGGTGAATTCCAAGATCCACCTTATTATGTGATATTGAATACAAATTCTCATGGAGTTAACCTTATCAATGTAGAATAATAATGATTAAATGATATTGAATTGACTAAATGATTATATGATTTTTGTGTCACATATATTTAAATAGAGAATCACATAGAGACACTCAACTAGCTCTTACATTGTTGAGGCCCGAGTGATACTTGGACTAACTCAAGTATGTCCAAGTATGGATTCAATGTCATTAATATAATATACTAAGTGATACATGGATTCCATAGATGATTTATAAGGATGGACTCAATGGGAATTTTACCATGTATTACATGGGTGACACATGGAATTAAATAGTGGACCACCGAGGATGGACTCAAATAGAATAGATTTTATTCCACAAATAGTTGGATACCTTGGTTATTGAGAGGTTTTCTATAGACTAGATTATAGTTGTTTGGTTTATATTATATATAGAAGGATATATGGAAACCAATTTAGGAATGTGACGTATGGGATTAGGTTAAATAATGAATTTTGAATTAAATGAGCTATATGAAATGTCTACCAATCCATAGAAAATGCTTAGATTCAGTATCTATTTATTTTTTATTGATGGTTTATTTAGATATCAATTGGTAAATTTTTTTCATAGTGGATGTCAGGATATGGACAAGGTCATGAGATTTTTATTTTAATGGAATTGAATTTTTAAATAGTTTTAATTATAAATGAGATCATGTATTATATATGTTATTTACTTTAAATACATCCACTACATATTATACTGTTTTATGCACATTATTGTCCTTAAATATGCACTGACTGAATGGAACATGAAAAATGGTGGTTACCTATTGGGAATAATTCTCACACACTGTCCAGACCAAGTTCATTACCTGAAGAAACAATATGATTATAGGTATGGATTGGGGAATTTTATATACTTAATGATCATGGTCACTACTTAAGAGTAGGGGAGCATCGACCTAAGCTGAGTCTCATGATTATTTTTGTGAATCTTATTATCCTATTGTACTTTTGAAACATGTATTTTTTGTTACATGTATTATAGTTTTTTATCTATTTTCTGATTTTCATTAATGATTCTGTTATCTATATGTTATTAATTTTATGTTGTGATATACTCTTGTGATGAGGGAATAGTCTCCACACAAACACACCTAGGCCCTCTATGGTAGTCTTTTGCTTATGGAATTTGAGGAGATTCAATTGAGGCCATGTGAGCAACCGAGATTGGGAAACTGCTAAGTGGAATCCTGGTCAGGTACGTTACACATTTCCCCTAGTTATAAAGAATGTATTATATATGGTATGAAAATGAATGTTTTAGGTAAAAATTACTAAATCAATGATTATGTGGTTAATTAGTGAACAAAACGTTTATGTTTCCATTTTTAAAATGAAACTAACCCAATACTATTCTAGAGTTGATCGTTAGGGTATGTAATGAATATTTATCAATTAACAAGTAATATATTTCTATGAATGTCATGGGTCTCATTAATCAAGTAATTAATACCATTATCTCTAATTAATTTGTTTACCAATGACATGTCTTTCAATTGAAGAATTTTTTCAAAATAATTTAATTTTTTTCCATTTAATTAATTAAATATGCATAAATTGTATAATAATATAACATCAGTATATTTTTCATTGAATTTATTAAATCTTCTTTTTATGTTTAATTTTTTATTTTTCCCCAATAATTGTTTATTGTTTTCCCATGTTTTCTTATTATTTTATTTCTAAATTTCATTTAAAATATTAAATTTATCTTTTCATTTATGATGTTCAAATCTTTTGAAATATAATAATTCATCATTTTATTCTTATTTAATCTATGAATCAAATAATTTTATTTTATTTCCTATGTTTTTGTATTAAAAGTTTACTATCATATTTTAATATTAATATTTTAATGAGTTTATATTTTATGAATTTTAGAAATAGTATTTACATTTTCTTTAATTTATTTTTAGTTTTAATTTTTCTTATACATCAACTCCTAATATGTATATATAAATTATTACATTTATTTTTATAATATTTTTATAATTTTTTGTTCTGATGCATACATATTATTTATATTTTCATTTTTTAATGTATAATTTTTCAGTTTAATTATATTAGATAAATCTCTGGACTCGTCTGTCATCCAATGAGATGATCTTATATTAGTGCATCTACCAATGGGAAAGTGAAGAGGGTCTTCTAGTGGGGAAGAATATGTACCACTAAAATTCCACATATATTCCTATAGTTTCCTTTATCTTCTATCTACCACCATTAGGCCATCCACAAAATTTATTTGTGTTCCACTGAACCAGATCTACTTGAACATGCCAAACTAGATATATTAATGGACTCTAATATTCCTCTTTTCCTATTATATATTATGATAATTCCATAAAAATCCACCATTTTAGTAAAATGAGAATGTACTGTTATGCCTCATATCATTCACCAACCAACCACTACATTATAGCTCATCTACTAATCCAAAAAAAATATACCATCACATCATATATGAATACTATATCCACATACATAAACAGATATATTGTTTCACTATAATATATATAACATTTCCAAATGAACTATAGATTTATTCCATTTCTTATTTATAAATCCACCTACAAGGTAATATTACACCACAATGTTTCTATAGTTTCACATATCCATTCCACAAAGATGAATATCAAAGAAGAATAAATCATTTTTCATGCCAATTCCCAAGACAAAACCTATGATTACTTAGTATTTGTATATTAAACATTCTCTACCATAGTAAATGATGAATCTCACAAAACATTCAAACTCTCAGAAGATCTCGAGGAAACCAAGATTTCCTGCCGATGTTTTGTTGTATGCCTTTAGAGATACACCACACACCCTTGTTAGTGCAACCACAAATTAAGATGATGACTACACCAGACCCCACCCATTGAAGGAGGATGATCACTTCAATCCAAATAAAGAAAAATATCTATAGGGGTCCATGATATTGGGAGAAATATTAAAAAAATAATTTATAATGAAACACTAACAAATTAATACATATAAATTATTAATTCAATTAATATTAAATCCAAATAATTGTTTTTATATTATATATATATTTATAAATCAATTAATAAGACTTTATGAAATATTATTTAATTAAAATAATAAATTATTAATTATTTTGTAGTTATTTTTTTCATAATATCAAGAGTTATTTCATCCAGATTCATTTTGATGAACCACATGAAGAATTGACCCCAATTAGTTAGAATAATTCAGCTTGTCCCACATCTATGTGAGTAATATTTTATGACTAAAAACCATGTTAGCTGACATAGATAAGAATAAACTATATCGACACATGTCATTGGTGATGCACAAGAAATATTAATGGAATAAATTCATAGAAGAGAGAGGACAAACCAGAATTTTGGGAGACATTCAGAGGCATAGACAATATTGATCACCCATTTCATGAAGAAGAAATTTTCTCACTATGTTTTACATTTTTACATTGAATTTGAATTTTTATTTTTTTCAATTAAATTATTCTTGGATGAGTTTCTACATTATGTAATATTCACCGGTTCAATTTTTACGTCAACTACACCACTTATATTTATTATCTATATTTCAAAAATGATCTATAAGGTCAATATATATAACATTAAAAATATTTTTCAATTGTAGATATTAATTTCAAAACATTTTATTGGATTATAGAGATAGTTTTTATTTAAATTATATAACAATCACGTTGATGTTTGAGTGATCATGATTTTTTGATCTTCAATAGTCAATTTAATTCTTGTTTATCCACATGGAATGTGAGATTATTAAAATCAATTTTCATGCATACAAATTCAATTTAGATTCCAAAAATAAAGATACCATTTTAATATAATATGTTTTGTACCCATTTCATATTTTTGGAAGAAATTTCTCATAACATTCACTCACTACCATATCTATTTTCTTATCTAAACATGACTAAAAAAGCATTGTTCAACAACATTATTTTTAATTTGAAAAGAAAAATGTAAATAAATTATTTAATCCACTACTTTAATTGGATTTGTTTTTGGTATTTTCTTACACATATTCCAGGTTTATCAATACTCCTTTTACCATAACACTAGTCCTAGTAGAATAAATTCATAATTATAAGTATAATGTTATAAATGATAAAGGTTTCATGTTTTTTCCACCATTGTTACGGATGTTCTTCATACGACCAATTTTAAAAACAAAAATAATTAATTAAAATATTAATTTAATAAATATAAACCACCATCATGGGGAAATTTATTTTCATCTGAGTATATATAAATTATCTAACGCACAATATAATATAGGGGAACTTGATAGATGTAATCATCTCAGTGTGGATTATTTTTTATATGGTTTTTATTTTGGACACACTACATTGAAGTGTGTCTATAATAAATGTCAAAACATTAGTCACATTGAAGAAAATAATCATTACCCCGAGATCAAATCTATGTTAAAAAAAATTCTAAAAAATTTATAATGAAACTAGCTAATAAACATTAAAAAAATCATAAATTTGACTAAAACATTTTTATGAAGAAAATATACAACGTAAAAAGTTTAAGCGTATGTTAATATAATTACTAAAAATGTAAATGTTTGAGAAGTTTTTGAAATAGGAGAATGAGTAAACGTTTTAAGAAATTATAATGATTAAATTAAAGTAGAAAATGCGGTTTAAATTTTTTTTAAAAATACAATATTTTTAAAGAATCTAAAACTGTTGAGAAAAAAATTGAAATATTACTCAATCTCTGAATAATAGTTGAATAGTTTATAGATTTAAGGAAAAATTAATGGAAAAAGTGTTACATAAAGATAATAAAAAATATCCCATAATTAAATTGAATTCCATATTCTTTAAATGATTCCTAAAATTGAAATGAATTATTTTAATAAGATTTTTATGAATGTCACCACTCGGGTAGAGGAGAAACTATAAAATTGAAACATAAATGTGAAAAAAAATCCACACATAAATTTGAAAATTTATAATGATTAAGTTGAGTATGAGATTAGGGATATTTTGGAATAGGAAATCAAACTCGAAATCCATGACCTGGATAATTCTAATACTATTAAAAAATATTTTCTTCTAAATTATAAAAGTACAAACTCAATAGAAAATGAAATAAAATATGATTAAGAGGATGATATAATGTTCATTAATGAAATGTTAACTAATTATTTTTCACATCCAATTTCTAAAATTAGTCATCTATTTAATGAAATGTTTAAAAAATGAATTTTTTTTCATAAACATGGGGAATATTATTTAAAATTTTAAATTCTGGAAAATTAATTTCATAATGATAAACTAAAAAATTTTCCCTTGGAAAATGAATTGGAAAAATCAAACAAAGTTGTTTTTAAGAATTATAATTTTTAAAGAGAACATAAAAATTAGGTTGAGAAAATAAATTATTTAATGTGAGTATATATATTTGATTCTATTTTTTGATGATTTTCTATTTTCTGATAGGGAAATTTTTTAATAGAATTATAATATGGTGAAACATGAGTTTTTTTATTAACATAATTGAACTCTACACTATTTATAAATATCTCTCAAAATTTATTTTGTAGTCAAAAATATTTTTTGGACAATGAGTGGTATTAAATAAAAAACCCATTTTTCTTGTTAATTTTAAATTTTCACATCATTCTCATTAAAACCTTCTTCTTGAACATTCATTTCAAACCTAGCTCATAAGACCCATGATTTTTATTTAACTATAATTATAAATGAGTTAATGTACACAGAATATAATTTCACACCCATATAAACACCTAGTTCACTGATTTCAATTAATGATAATTTTAAATTTTCCACAAGTGAATTAGCTACAAAAGTCAAAATCACGCCAACCAATAGTGATTTAGATGAATTATTTTTGGTTGATGAGATTAAAAGTTTCATTTAATAATTAGAGAGATTAAATTATTACACATTCTTGATTGAATTTCTTGATAAAAATAAGGATGTGTATTTGGGTTCTGAATAATTTGATCTTATAGAATACATATTTGTGAAGTCCCACAATGTTAAAGGGTGTTTCGAAGTGATTTTTTAACTATGATAGGATTTAAGTGTTCTTATAGTTTTTATGGTTCCCCAAAGATTAATTATACCTTCAAAATTAAATGTAAAAATACTTTTTTGGTGGTTATTTATTATAGACCACATCTACCTAGTGACTACGATTATTCACAATGAAATTATTACTGAATAATTTCAATTTTTTCTTCATGGGAGTCATCCCATGGCCTCTGTTAGTTTTTATTTTTTTCATAATAATATTATTCTTCTCTTATCTATAATTTTCTATAATTTTTTTTAGATTTATATTATTGGTCTTCCAAGTCATAATTATTGAATAAGGATACCATTAATATATTAAAAGAGGATAATATTTCTCATTTGTTCTAAAATAACATGATGTTTTATTTATCCTTCTCTCTGGATAAAGATTCCCTAAACTTAAAATTTTGTTTTCATTATATAATAACATTTTATTTTGAATTATTATATATATATTTTTAGTTTTCCATATAATTTACATGATAAACCACTTTATTTAATAAAAATTTAATATGGAAGAGACACAATGTGATTAACTTTACAATGTATGATTTTTTTAATTAGAGCACGATTTATTTTAATTTAATATTTGTTTATTATGTTGGATATTACTATTTTGTTATATGTTCTTAGTTAGATGAAAATTTAAATATTACACATTTAAATTTATTCTCATTGTAAAATAATGTGCGGTAGAGTAAAACCTATAATATATTTTGTTTATGTTAAAGTGATATTATTTGATGTGTTTTTAGTATATTATTTCATATGATCTTGAAAATATAATTAAATCAAAAATTACATATGGATAACAACCTATTTATTTTTTACTTAATGTTTATCATGCCCCCTTTTTTATATTTATATAAATTTTTTATATTATTCATTAAATTATAATGCATGTACATTTCTTTTTTAGTGATAAATTATTTATTGTGGATGGTTTGTTTTTCAGACCACATTGATACCATTTTTCATGTCATTAAATGTTTAAATGAAAAAAAATAACCAAACTGATTAATTATTTTTTATCCAACATGAAAATTCACTTAGAGGATAATGATGGGTTTGTTGTCTAAGGGATATGTGTATTCATAATTTCGTTTAATCCATCAATTAATGCATACCAATTAAATCAATTTATAATTTTTCTATATTTTTATTTTAATAGTTTAATCATAACCTTCATTTGGTCAAATTATTTTATTAATTTTAATTTTATTCGTGTCACTTTGAAGAGGATATAAATTTATTAATCCATTAATTTAATTTAGTAAATAATATTATAACCTATTAAAATCATTTATTTTTTGTCGAACATTTATATAATGTTCAAAAACTATCATTCAATTGAATTTTTTTCAATGAATCCAAATTTGAAATCATGCCTTTAAAAGAGCTATAAAATGAAAATCTTAATTCAAACTGAGCTTCATTCCTTCATTACATCGTTCATTTATTCATTAAGATATAACTACTGAATGATTAATTTATTCATCTATGTAATTATTTATCCAAATAATTCATTCAGTTATGTATAATTATTTGAGTGGTGTTTATGTGTATCTATTAACCCATGGGTAAGAAGTATTTTGGAAGTTACAATTAAATGAATGTTCATGTTTTTTTAATTCTATTAATTTTTTAATGTAATAATTTTATTATAATAGTCATGAAATCATGTACTAACACCAATTTCATTTAAGATTCCATTCAAAAATTCTTAATAAATGGGTTCATGGGGGAAATAATTTTAATATTAGTCATTTCATTTTGGAATTATAGTTTTTCAATTTAATGATTAAATATTTTACACAGAAATTGATTAATAATAAAATGTGGAATAAATGGATTAAATATGGGTGAATTTTATGTGAATATTATTTTTTTATATTTTTCAAAATAATTTAATTTACCCTTTCTTAATTTATTTAATTAAATATGATTTAATTTTCTACAAATATTACCCTAGTATTTATTAGTTAATTTATTAATGATTATTTTTTTTATATTTAATATTTAATTTTTCAAATAATTAATTATTTTTTCTAACCATATCTTCATATTATTTTATTTTCAATATTCAATTAAAATTAGAATTTTAACAATTCATTTTTTTGACGACATTTTTTTAATCAAAATAATTCATCATTATATATTTATTTAATCAAAGAAACATTAATTTTTAATTTTATTCTTTAATTTTTTATTGTAAATATTTATCACAGTATATATTTTGTATTTAAATTAATGTATATTTTAAAAATTTTAGTCAAATTTTATGTGTTATGTTATTTTACTCTGTGTTTCTAATTCATACGTTAATTTTTTATATGAATATAATTTATTTTATTTCTTTTGGATTTTAATTTTTTTAGTTTAATTTTCAATTACTTTTATATTTTTATATGATCATTTATAATGGTTTTATGTGTATTAGATCCACAGTTTGACTCCAAATACACCATTTATTATGTCAACTGTTAGCACCTCTACCATTGAGGGAAATAAGAGAATCATCCAATGGATACAAATATCTATTGATACACTTCCACGAATCTAATTAGAGTTTCCACAGGTTTATCATATACCATTGGTAGATTGTACAATGTTAATATGTCTAATCCACAATCCCAAATCTTCAGGTATATACTATACCAAATATTTTAGTATATAATCATATCTAATTGATCCTATGCCCTACGGTCAAACATATATCCACATCTACCATTGTAAAAATGAAAATATACCAATGAACCTTACTTTAGTCACCAATATACTATTGCACCATATTAATTCTATATGTCCTAAATAAATCATCTACTAACTTGTTTTATTGGCTACAACAATATTCCAAATCAGATATACCATTTTTGAATCCACCATTGATCTATTCCACAACTCCTTCTCAAATGCACAACCATGTACTTCTTCAACCACAACATCATTGTCATTCCAAAAATCTATAGTGACTAAATGTATAAAAAATCCAAATCAATCCAATTAATTTATATTATCAAGATAACCCCCATAAAACCCTCACCATAGAACGATGAAACCAAAATACATTAGTTGCAGATAATTCTCAAGGAAAATCCAAACTCATTACTGATATAAAGGCACGTGAGATTGCCCAATAATGTTGTGTTTTCTTACATTGGATATCCCCTACCCATCATTGTCTATGTCATGGAGTATGAATATGCCAACTCCACCTTATTCCAAGCATTTAATGGGGTTAATCACATTAGTTTCTAGAAAATAATATCCATATATGGTAGAGAAATGTGGATAAATTTTTTTTAAAAAAATGTGTAAATAAAATAATAATAATAATAATAATAAAATGAATAAAGTAAAAAATAACATAAAAATTTAATACTAATAAAAAGGTTATATTTCTCTTTCTATATATTTATATTAAAAAGTATTTATGAAATTATATTTGTTTATAGTAATAATATTAATAAATTATAATTTTTTTATTTATATTTTTCATGATTTGGATAATGATTTCATCTAGATTAATTTTTCTCAACTGTATTGATGGTCTCATTCAATTAGAGGGGTTAAGCTAGTGCCACATGAAGGTGAATAAAATTCCATCTCCACAACTTGTTTTAGGTGACTTAGAGAAGACCATACTAAGTTAGAACATTCCATTATTAATGAAAATGGAACAAGATTGGAATAAATTATGAGAATATAAAGGAAAAATGATCCATTGGGGATATATTCATAAGAAGGCACATATCTGACATCCAATATATTAAGGAAAAAATCATCCAACAAATTTTTAATTATTTATATTGTACTATTATTTTTTGTTATTAAAATTTAAATCATTCATTTCTAAATATCTATATTGATTATTTTTTAAAAGTTGTATTTTTACGTAAAAATAATCACTTATATTTATTCCTCAAATTAATGAATTTATAAGTGAGTTCAATTATATAATATTAAAAAATATTCACCTCTAGTATTTAATTTAGAAACACTAGAATAATTCTACAAGATAGTTTATGATGATTTTTTCATCAAATATAATATTTGATTGAGTGACTTTGGAATTTGTAACCTTCAAGAATCATTTTTAATCTATTTTCATGGTATATTATTCAAATACAATTTCTAGGATTCTAATTAAATTATGTTTTCATGAATTATGAATCCAATTAAAACAATTTAGATTTAATTACCCTAAAATATTTCCTGAATGTATTTCTCAATATGTGTACACATTTTCTTATCATTTTCAATTTTGATTCAGATTTAAGAAAATAATAATTCATTAGCATTGTAATTTATTTGAAAGTAAAAAAGATTAAAATGTATTTCTATGCCTAATTTAGATGATTTGTTTTCAAAATTTCAAAACACACATTCCTTGTGGATTGATAATCCTACTACCACAAAACTATTTATAGTATTTTAAATAAATAGTTAATCGAATAAATTTTTCAATGGAAAAAATTTCACTGTGTAAGGTGGAACAAGAACTAAGCAGAGTGAAACAATATTGCCTCTTATAGAAGTTTGAAAACACATGAATCATCCAAATACCTCATGTAAAATAATTATTATAGGAAAAGCGTAGTTGTAGAATGAAAATTATGACTTAATAGAGGATAAGGGAATGTTAAAAACGAACAATTAAAATATCCCACATAATAAAACTATGATTTTCTATAAACATTCATAATATCCTACTCAAAGATAGTATTCCCAATATGCCATTTTACATTCCAATCCATATGACACTATAGTGTAGTCAATATTTCCCACACCTGTGGTGGCCTTAGTAACACCATTACAAAGAGACTGACAATCCCAAATCATTATACCCTAACCCTGAAATCGAATCCATTTTTCCCTCCATATCCTCTACCATGTACATAGTGAGGCCTTGGTCGAATTTTTTGATATGTAAACCAATATATTTCCTCAAAATAGTCTATGCCTTTACCTATACATGGTGGTACTACCTGTAGTGGACTGGTATATCCTAGATGAAAAGCTTCTTCAACTATGTTTTTAAAAATCACAAACACCTCATCATAAAGAGAATTATATTTCTCTACAGAAAATTTTCTTAAGGAAAATTTCTTTTGTCTAAAGAAAATTTTTATGATTACTTTTTTTTCTTGTACTCTTAAAACCAAGTTAATTTTATTACTAAATAAAAAATTTATACCCTTATCTAAAACCATATAATCATATAGTTTATTATATATCGATTAATCTGAAATTTAGATACTGAATTCTCTAAAATTCAGATTTCGAATTCTCTAAAATTTGGATTCTAAATACATTGAAATTTGAAATCTTAATTATATGAAATTCAAAATCTGAATTCTCTAAAATTCAGAATCTGAATTCTCAGAAATTAAGACTCTCAATTCTCTAAAATTCAGATTCTAAATTAACTAAAATTTTGACACAGAAATATTTGAAATTAAGACACCAAATTTATTGAAATTCAGACTCCAAATTCTCTAAAATTATGTATCCAATTTCTTGTAAAATTCAAACCCTAAATTCTCAAAAAAATAATACTCTGGATTTTCTAAGATAGAGAAACTTAATTATCTGAAATTTAGAAACCAAATTATTTGAAAATTAGCATCTTAATTCATCAGAAATCAGAATCCAAATTCCATAGAATTCAGACTATGAATTCCTCATAATTGAGACTCTGAATTCCTCAAAATTCATACTCTAAATTCCTCAGAATTTAGACTTTGAATTATATTATTCCTTTGATTTTGGTTTCTCATATTATGTAAAGCTACATAATTTTCCATATAAATTTTTTTATTATAAATCTATGTCATACACTCTATTTCTAAGTAACCATTGGTTGAGTGACACGTGTACAGGTCCCTATGAGATTCAATAAAAAATATGTCATTTAGAGGAGGGAACCAACCGTTGAATTTTTAACTATAAATATAATCTCATTTTAATGAGACAAATACACATAGATCTAGATATTACATGATGTTATATTGTGAAGTTATTTATATATAAGTACTTTGATTCTATCAGTGTTTCATTAACATCTTGTTCAGTCATGAACATCTTGTTCAACTTGCTTCATGTGATTCTGATTTTTGATAAGTACATTCGAGGGCTTATGGGGATAGGAACACGGAGGATCATAATACCAAAAATTTTGAGGGATTCTAGGGATAGGAACACAAAGGTTCTGACTACCGTATTGTTTGAGGGCTTCTCGGGATTGCAAGATAGATTTTGATATTTCTATCGAGGTCTTACCCCGGGGAGGGTATGAAAGAATTTAATGAATGTATAAATCAACAGAACATTATCCATGGTTGTTTCATACCCTAATATTTGGGGTAAATTATTCCTTACTTGTTACATATTCTCATTTTAATTATTATTTCTATTTTATTTCGTTAATTAAATAAAGTATAACATTCTTATAGTTTCTTGTATTTTTACTTTCTTTTATAATTGAGATTCTATATGCTTTAAGGTATAATATTTCTCTAATTATTTTTCTTATGTATCTTTTTTGGATTTATATTTTAAGATTCATATTTCTAGACTCTTAGTATGTTTTTTTATAGTAAAGAAATAAAATAGGGATTTTAAATTTACTTTGTTTAAATTAGTTAAACATAGTTTTACTTAAGGTACAATTTTTTTTAAAATATAATTCACCCCTCTTTGAATCAAGAATCTACATATATACTATTTCAATTCTATAATTTTTATTAGAGAAAGGTCTCTAAAATACTTATACTCACATATAATTTTTCTTTCTCAATATTTCATTTTTATAAATTCTACATTCTTAACTATTTTAATTCAGGTTTTTCTTAAATATTTTTTTCTTTGATTATAAATTTCATTTATTAAATAATATTTTGGAAAATTATTTTCTTATAGAATGGTATGTATGATTATTGGTTCTATTGAAAATTTTAACCCTACCAGACCACCAATTCTTAATGGTAATAATTATTAGTACTAGAGAGATATAATGAAGAAGTTTTTCATTAATAATGGAGTAGAAAACATTGGTATGCTCACTGAAGAGTATAAATTTCCTGAAAGAGAAGTTAGAAACATCACTAATAATGAAAAACAATAATATCAATTGAATTACAATGTACGCAATACTTTGTTTTGTTCTATGATCAAGAATATATATAGTCAAATATCTTCTTATAGAGATACCAACTGCATTTGGAAGAAACATGTGGTTAAAAATTTTGGGACTTCTAAATTGATAAAAACTGGAAGAGCTATGTTGAGAGATAAAAATCATGGATTCTTATTTCCTTGTAGAGAACCTGTTTTGAATGTAAAAAATATTTTTTTGATCATTGTCAACAGTATTCAATCTATGAGAGAGAAAGATCTTGGTGATGATTTTCTTGTAGATAAAATAATTCAAATCATGCCTAATGAGTGGGATTAGATAGTTAAATATGTTGATGATAAAAAAAACGTATATAACATTACTCTTGATAATTTATTTGGAACTATTATTCAAAATTTTACCAGAATGAAGAGAGATATTGATTTCAACCAAACGAAGAAAGGTTATTTAATTGTTTCGTTCACAATAACATCTAATGTGAGGACACAAGAAAGGGTAACTAGATCAAAAGCTAAAAAATATATTGTTATATTCGAATAAAGTGACAATGATAATTCAAAAAACTGAATTATCCAATCTTTCTTGAAGGATGAACAAGATTGGGGGGTATACAGATTTTTAATATAGATATAAGAAGACAAAATAAAGGACATTACTGATTCTAAAGTAACATATTATGAATATAATAGGGTTGGACATATCAGACCTGATTTTCCTATGCTTAATAGAATAGATAGGAAGGAAAATAATTCTGAAAGAAATAGAAATATATATGACAAATACAAGGCTCATAAATTCTTGAAAGAAATTGAAACCAAGAGTTCTAGTGGCGGTGACTCTTCTGATGAATCTTCAAATTATGAATCTTATATTCAAAATAGTATTGGTCTTATATCCATGATACAAATTTAAAATAATTCTCTTATGACTAAGGAACACAATGCTGAATCCTTAACCAATATGTCTTTAAATAAAAATTTTACTAATGAAGAATATTATAAATCTTTAGATGATAAATCATCTTCATCAGAAGATAGTAACTTATCTTTATTTGAAGAAGTTTCAAGATTTTATAATCTAATTGAAAATGAAAATTTTAATATAAATAAGAAGTTAGAGAAATAAAATTATAGAATTTCTATTTTAACTATATAAGTATCAGATAATTATAAGGATCTTTACAAGAAAACATTTTATTTAATAATTATTTCTAAAAAACATATAGAAGTTAATTCTACAAATGATAAATATTATAAGGATATTAAAAATTTTATTTCTAAGAATATATTTTAGAGGATAACTCATTTTATAAATTTTATGACTTTGAGGGTAAGAATTTCATCATAAGACTAAAATATGTAATTTTTCCCTTTAAGAAACTTTTTATAACTTTTACTTTAGGAATGATAGAATTTGATGAAATGTTTTCAAAACTTATTCCTCTTAAGAATAGTTCTAGATTTGGATATACTCCTTTAAAACTAGTTTTTAGTAATAATTATTTTATTCCCAATATGATCTCTTTGGTACTAAATTCTAATGTGGTGGACATTGGGAGAAAATTTTCTCTTTGAATACAACATAGCCTTTAAGTTTTCATAATGACTATTTTTCTAAGACAATGTATATACCAAAAAATTTAGTTTCTTAAAATTCAAGATCTACGAAGATTTGGATTCCCAGAGTATAAATATTTTTTAAGAAAATTAATAATGAACCAAAAAAATACATATCACGTGGATAATGGATGTTACCAATATTTGACTGGTAACAAAAACATCTTTGAAAATATTACTAATAAGAGAGGAGAATAAGTAACATTCAAGTATAATGATCAGTGAGAAATTGTTTGTATAGGTAATATTATTCTTCTTGGAAAAACATTGAATTAAAATATATTATTTTTAATGGTTTTAAGAACAACATCATCATCATAATTCAATTATGTGATGAAGGTTACCTTGTAAATTTTAGGAATTATTAGTGATTAGTACACTATTCCAAAGAAGATTTTATTCTTTATACCCATAGGTATAAGAATGTATATATAGTAAACATATAAGGCCTTAGAATCCAAGACCTTCCATGCCTTAATGAAATGGAATATCAATCTTGGTTTTGGAATATAAGACTAGGATAGTGTAATCTTAGGAACATATTAAAACTCTCAAAGTAAAGACTTGTTAAGAATCTACCAGAGCCTTGGTTTGATTTTTTAAAAGTTTGTGATTCATGTCAATATGGAAAGAAACATTAATAATGTTTTAAATCAATTTTTTAAGTCTCAAATTCGTATGCATTATAGTTAATGCATATGGATCTTTTTGTCCCATAACAATCTAAAATTATTTAAGGAATATACTATATATTTAATTAGTTGGCGATTACACTAGATTTATGAGGGTCTGTTATATAGAAAGAAAATAAAAATATTTTTTTATTTCAAAACATTTGGATCCCAATATAATAATGGGAAAAATTCCATTGATAACTATTCATAGTGATCATAGAGGGGAATTTCAAAATTCAAATTTTAAAATAAATTTTAGTAAAATGGAATTACTCAAAACTTCTTATCTCCATGAAATCCTCAACATAATGGTGTTGTTGAAAGAAGAAATTGAATTATTCAAGAGATAACTACAACCATGTTGAGTGAATATTCAATAGCTAATTTTTTAGGATGAATCTGTTAGTATTTCTCGTTATACTATAAACCAAATTTTAATATGAACTTTTCTTAACAAAACACATAATGAATTGTGGACTTTCCAAAAAACTAGAATTTATCACATCAAAGTATATGGATGTAATATATTAATTAATAATAATAATAATAATATAAATATATTTACTCCCTAATATGATGAAAAAAATTTCCTAGTATATTCCAACACTTATAATTATTATAGAGTTTTTTATAAAATCACCTATTCTATTGAAGAAATAGTGCATGCTAAACTTAATGAAATGAATCCTTTTTCTTTTTAACAACCACAACACACATCTTAAGATGTGTCCTCAAAAACTGATTATCAGCATTTGATATATCATTTTCTTCATAAGGAAAATAATCCATAAAATGTTTGTTAATTATTTAGCATAATAGATTTTCTACAATATGATAATGAAAAGGTTTTACAAAATCCAAATCTGTTTTTTCTTAATAATCATCACAATGATATTATCATTGGTGATATAAATAAAACACTAAGGAAAATAATTTCATTTAAAAAAGAAGATGAATATCAAGAATTGCATTCCCAATTAGAACCAAAAATCACTAATGAATCATTAGGTGTTGATGATCAAATAAAATCCATGAAATATGAGATAAATTTTTTCAAAAGGAGAAATATCTGGAACATGGTTAAAAAACATAAGAAACATATTTAATTAGAGTAAAAGGTGACGTCAATAATTTTTTTATGGAAATATAATCATAGTAAGAAATAATGCAAGATTAGTTTCCTGAAGGATATAATCAACAAGATGGAATGGGCTATTAACAAACCTATACTCCAGTAGCTAGACTTGAATCTATTCATATTTTACTTGCCTTTGTGGCATTATTTTATTTCAATCTTATTCAAATGGAGGCGAAGTGTGATTTCTTTAATGGATATGTTTAATAGGATGTTTATGTTGAAAAAATCCCTATAATTTAATACACAAAACATCATGAATAAGTTTTAAATATTACTAATGCATTATATGTAATTAAAGAAGGCCCTATAGCCTTTTATGATTGAAAAACATGATTTTTGTTAAAAAACAATTATTTTATGGGAACCGTTGATAAATTTCATTTTATAAATAATGATAAAAAAATTGTTCTTAAAATATATGTTGATGGAATTATATTCAGATCAAATTAGAAATCCTTAACTGAATAAT